>JAVQJF010028808.1:0-10721 GCA_036023855.1 Gadopsis marmoratus | reverse complement strand
CGTTTTTATATATTCTTTAAATTGTCATTTTAACGCTTTTATTTATTTATTTTTCTTTATTTTCAACTTGCTTTTGTTTGCTTTTTAACTTTCAATGCCTTCTGTGTTGTTGCTTTCTGAGTATCCTGTCTCTTGTCTGTTCAAGCACTGTAAACTTTGTTTTTAAAGGTGCTATATAAATAAAGTTATCATTATTATAACATGATTCAAAATATAAATATTTGATTATATATATCAAATTATATCACACATATTTTGTGAGAACCAGAGACACACAGGTATAGAGACATGGAGAGAAAGCTTAAATCTGCTCTTTTTCTCTGAGCACAATGAAGCAGTGATTACATAAAACAACAAAGCATGCGATACACATCAACCACTGTTAAATACCACAAGGTCAGAGTTAAAAACATGCAGCAGGCACATGTGAATCTCACTGGATTGTTTGCAGTCACTTCAGATGAATAAATAATATGATAAGCAGGCAAACAAACGTGCACAGGACACTGTATTGTAGCTATGCTGCAGGTCTAGTAGCATAATGTATGTACAGGGTTCTGTATATACACACAAGTTCATTATATCCTGAAGAGGTGTGCATTCTCTAAAAAATGTTGAATTAATTAAATTATCACAGACCAACTGACACACCTGGGTCTGGTGGTCCACAGCAGTTGTCTGCATTACATTGTTTTTATTCACCCTCAGACTAGAGGTGTAATTTATGCAAAGGAGGCACATCTGTGGGGAAGCCCCTGCGGAGTCAGCACGATGAATGTACGTCTTCCTGACTTCACCTGCTACTTCCTGTCTGACAGGAAGTTGGTGACCTACTGACAGATGGAGGCAGGTATTGCTGAGCGTGCGGATTTTAAAGTGGAGGATTTCTGGGAGAATCATGTCAAACTGACATTTATTTATATATTGACTTAAAAGGATCCACATTAGCTGATGCCAGGTGCACCACTTACTGACTCTGCTTACCCAATGAGTGGAAGAAACAACTAGTTAGTCTCAGTCTCATGGGTCATTACCAGGGAACAAGAGCAAGACATTAGACATCACCAACACACATTCGTACTACTTACTATTAATCAGCTGCTTCAGTAATGTATTCTTAAATGGTATTTGAATAAGGAGATGTTCCCCTCTTGCCAGTGTCACTGAAGAGGTTTTGCTGGGTGGTTGATGGTTTCATCCCGGAACATAATTAATTTTGCCTTAAGCTAAACAAACTGGATTCCTCATGAGTCGTTGGAGGTGTAGGAAGATAAGACTGCAGAGGGTTCAGCAGGGGACTAAACAGTAGCCTCTCAAATGACTTGATGAACACAGGCATTAGAGCACCAGGCCTGCATGCACCTGCAATGAGGCCTCATTTCTACTTTGGCTAATTGACAGTTTGTCTTTAGCAGGACAGTAACTATTATGCTCCCAATCAGTCCAGGTGATGAGAACTATCAAATGGTAAATGGTAAATGGACTCTTTCTTATATAGCGCTTTTCAACCAAACCGGTTCCCAAAGCGCTGTAACAGTAATCTAAGTTACAACAGTAGTCTAATTCACCCATTCACACACTGATGGGGACACAGTTGCCATGCTGGCCTCCACCGGGGGCAACTTGGGGTTCAGTGTCTTGCCCAGGGACACTTCGACATGTGGACAGCAGGGGCTTGGACCGAACCACCAACCCTGGGGTTAATGGACGACCACACTACCACCTCAGCCACAGCCGCCCACGCATAAATTGTAATTCCTACATGGCCACAGGATCACGATGGCCATGCTGTGATTGGGTGTTGGTCACACTCCCATCCATCTCACCTCTAATCATCACAGCAGCCTGTAGCTTATTACAGTTCAAATATGTGGAATAATAGTTGCACATATTTTTCAGTCTAGATTAACTTACCTGAAAGCACATATGTTGTTATGATATGAAAGATTTGGTAACTACAGGAAACTATTTGCATAAAAATATACATGACCCTTGTTTTGATCATGAATAGTTTTCCTTGTTATTTTCCTCTGATTCTTAAGTGGAAATCCAAATGTGCTATTTTCTCTTGACCCCTCTCCAGCTGCTGCCCAGTTGAAGACCTGTGACTTGCACAGTCCCAGCAGCATCCTCAGCACCAGTCCCAGCTGTAGGACCACGGTTAGACAGGCAAGGTACACTGAAACTCCCTATTTTCTCTGCATGGATGTTTGGACAAAGCTTTTGGTCAAGCTGTGAAAATGATGAAAGGAACTGTGAAAAAACTAAAGAAATAATGTATAGCTGAAAATTCATCAATGGCCTCTTTCAACACCTTTAAAAGAAACCAGTGACAGCATCATCTTCATACTACCCTTTGACACAAACCAGCTCAAAGCATGCGACAAAGAGGAGAGGCAAGTCGGATTAAAGTACCAATTAATGATTTTATTAGAAATAAACAGAAAAATGTACAAAGTAGGCATGAGGTGTGGAAAGTAGGAGCATCAGTAGTGAATGGAACTGTATGGTAGAGTGAGGGATGTGCAAGTGTTGCAGGCAGCAAACCAAAACCTGGACAGCGTGGATCCAAGGAAGGGGAGAGGGGTATTATAGGCCCACACGGTTGCCACCTAATCACCCTAATGACCCTTTGACTGCAAACTCACTGTAGAAATCAAACTAGACAGAACATCAATATATACCTTTGGATCTGCCTTCAGTTCATTTGTTGTAGTGAGTAAGCTCATGTGTCGGTGTTTTGCCTTCGGTAACTCCAGCTGGTCACTCACAATGTCTGCACTTGTTGAAATGCCACTGGAACAGAATCAAAGTTAACTGAACACCTTTTAAGTGTAAAACCTTATGATGGATATAGTTAGCTCAATGATATCTGGCAACTTGCTGCATTGGACCTCACATACCATTCATCTTTACAAGTCCAATTCAATCCAGTCTTATTTCTACAGCGCCACATCATAACAAGTTATCTCACAGCACTTGTTCATATAGAGCAGGTCCAGACCGACTCTTTATTACAGAGAGCCAACAATTCCACCAGGAGCAGCACCAGGAGACAGTGAGAACCAGAACCAGAACAGGGTTAGTGCATGTGAGTGAACGAACACACAGCAGCACAGTACAGTTCCATATACAGGTGTAAAGCAATACTATGTACTTAGCAGTGGTACACACAGATCCAGACTCCACAGCTCTGTAGGCTGAAACACTCACAGACAGAAGCAGAAGGAGAGAGAGAGGAGAGAAAGGGAAGCAGTGGAGTTAGTAACAAGCATTAATGGGATAAGAGTGCGTACAGATGGAGAGGGAGAGGAGGAGAGAGGAGCTCAGTGCATCATGGGAAGTCTCCCTGCAGTCTGGGCCTATAGCAGCATAACTAAGGGGGGGCTCAGCTTTATCAAAGAGGAAAGTCTTAAGCCTACTCTTAAATGTGAGTGTAACCATTTGGGGTTGCAGACAGCAGGAGCAGGTTGGATTATTTATGAAACAAGAATAAAAAGACACTTTCTACAGGTAAGGCTGGTGGGCAGATAAATCCTTGACTAAACACAAAACACGAGGAGTCGAAAAACAACAAGGATTAGTCCACGGAGGAAAAGACAGAATGCCAGGCAGGAGCAATGAACATGACCATCAATGTACAGACAAAGACACTTGATGAGGGAACATGAGACAGGTGAACACTGAGAACAGGTGAATGAAATGAACACAAGAGGGAGCCCTAACAAGGACAGGAAGCACGACCAAATAAGGCGAGGAACAAAGAGACACAGGAAGAACAAAGCAAAAAACACAAGACCAGAACTAAACGGTAAGGATATCAAAATAAAACAGGAAACACAAAGAACCAAATACACAGTCCAATCATGACAGTGAGGAGGTCACCCCTCCTACAGAGGGTCAAGACCTCCAGACTGAAAGAGATGCAAAACTCTCTGTAGTTATTTTACGTCTCTTTGTGGTGGTTTTGTGTCTTTTTGTGATCCTGTCCATCATGTCATCAACTCATGTCAGTGACACTAAGCCCCATCCCTTGCTCCACCCCCAAGCTGTGATTGGACACTTGATTATTTTTCATTTTTGTATGGATGATGTGTCTACATCTGAAGAAAGAGAATGAATACATAATTACATTATCTGGCCTGGCAGCTCCTACATTTGATGTTTGTACTTGTTTGTACATCTTTACAGTATGTTGCTTTATGAACTCTCCATTTTCAGAGACTCAAAGTAATTGGACAGTTGACTGACAGCAGTTTCATGGCCAGGTGTGACCTGTTCCTTCATTATTTCATGACAAATTAAGCAGATAAAAGGTCTTGAGTTGATTCCAAGTGTTGAATATGCATTTAGTAGCTGCTCATGGGAAATCTCAATATGCAGTCCAAAGAGGTGCTGATGCAAGTGAAGAAGGCATCACTAGGCTGAAAGGACAAAACAAACCTATCAGACAGATGTGGGGGACTTTGTATAAAAATGGCTGTAATTCCTAAATGGTTAATGTGATATTTTTGCTGAACCACTTGAATTATAGCTTATAGTCGACTCTTGATTGCTTCGTTTCAAATCCATTGTGATGGTACACAGAGGCCTGATGTTTGCCTTTCATTTCTAATCCCAGCACCCTGAATTTAGTATTGTTTTCTGCTCCAGAGAAGAAGCCTCCCCAGGTCAGAGAGAGGATGAGCAGGATGATGATGAAGAGGGAGCAGAAGGATCCCACCATCGTACAATGATAGACCGGTTACTGGAGAGACACGGAGCCTGCATCCCCCATCATGACCCCCAGCTGTACCGTGCTGCAGCCGCCAAAACCACATCTATTCCAGGGTTCAGCATCCTGGCTTTTCCTGATTTCTGGGGTCACCTCCCACCACCAGGACATGAACCCATGGCCCCACGCAAGCCCAACACACAGAGGTAGTCCATACTCATTCCAACACTTAACTGATCATGTAGCTCCTGTAGCATGAACATAGAGATGGGTATAAGAACGTTACATTCATGTGTAATTTTAGAGGACATGGGAAGTGGCCAGAACCCAGACTTTCCAAGTCCACATGTGTGGAGCCTAATGGTGAAAGCATATTGGCTGGTTATTGGTTGCTGGTAAGTTTAACGTCAGTTGTACCTCTAGTTTGGTCGTGTTTTCTAAGAGACACAAAATTAAATCTTTGTGTTGAAAATGTGCAGCAGCAGCATGAAATGTGCAGGTGGCATCATAAATCTTGCTACTATTTTGAGAGGGTGCTGATGGTAAAGTCTGAGGTCAGTAATACAAAGTGTTAGCAGCTAATGTTACTTTCACTGACCCTCTCCTCCCAGTCAAAGGCAACAGCTGTATCATGAATACATGCGCATATTGCATTGTTGAAAATACCATTTAGATTAAACAGACTCGAAACCAAGGTGAACAACGCCATGTCAGCAGCATTTCCATAAAAAGATAAGCTTCCAAAGTTTCCCATTAATAAAGCTCTATTGTCACTATTGTCTTAGTGTGAAATAATAACCTTTCAAACCCAGGTTTTTTTTTCTTTTATTCCTGCAGGAAGGACAGTCAGTCATCCACATAGCCGTACTTTAATTCTTCCTTTCCCACTGTTACTTCATCTATTAGTTTAATCACCATTCACACTATTAATGGCCTTTATTCTATTCAATTCAATGTTATTTATATAGCACTATATCATAACAGTTCTCATAGCACTTGTTAATATAGAGCAGGTCTAAACCAACTCTATTTAGCTTTAACTGACAAACTTTAATGCCTTCAATAACAGTCGTTTTGTCATGATTCATTTGAAATCCTGACTCCAACAAAGATAGGCCTTTAATTTGTTCCTGTGCATTCTCCTGCACATTTGTTTGTCTTTCTTCAACTTAGTTTTCTGCTCTAACTCTTTTTCCATCTCCACATACTGTAAACTAAATAGCATTTCTCTTGTTGTGTCCTGGGCTCTCTGCCCTTTTATCTCTATACACTCTTTCAACTGGTTTTAACAAATCTAAACTAACTCGCACTCTAAATGTGTGTTAGTGGGCTGCAGCTGCTGTGGAGTATCTGTATATTCAATGCATCTCTGTGCTGTCTGCCTTAGTGATGCTTTATTCTACTGTGGCAGTTATTCAAATTATGTAGCTTAATAATGCTATTTTTATTTATTGTCAGTCATTTTAGTTTAACTGTCTGAGTTTTGTCTTCTTTTCTGGTTATTGCTAGTAACAGAAGAAGGTGGTTGTATATTCATAATTGATAATCTGTCTATAGAAAAGGAATTTATTGTTGGTTTTGACACTGCGTCAAATGTGATGTTCCATTATATTGTAGCCTGTGTTCTTTAATTTATAGTAATAGTTCTATAACATCATCATCATCACACCACCCCTTCTAAAAATGTAATGCAGTAATGTTTTCTCAGAGTACATTTTAACTGAGCTACTTTTTACCAGATTATGTTTTTACACACAAGTCATTTTTACTTGAATAATATATACCAGCACTCTTTCCATTTTCAACAGAAGGTCCATGTGTATCATGGTTATGGTTTACAGTAGGCAGAGTATCTGTACCTGGACACCAGATGGTAAAGAGGCATTTTTCTGCGGCCTGCAATGGTTTGGTTTTTGGGTGACACACAGTGGGAGCAGAAGCCCAACAGAGACATTTTCCAGTGGGCCTGTAGAACTACAGAAGCCCAGGATCAGTCTCCTGGTTATCCTCCCATCTGATCTCTCCATTCACACATCTCCATCTTTAGCTCTCCTGCTCTGTTTCTTATCCAGCCACCGACATGTTTGTTCTTTTCCTCTCACTCATCCCACACTCCTGCTGTCTTTGTCTGTCTCCCTGTAACATTCCATTACTTCCCTATCAGTTCTTTTATTATGGCATCTTCCCCCTCTCCAGCAGATGTCACAGCCATGATAGCCTTATTCTATCGTTGTTTCGTTTTCAAATTGGTCTCTGTAGTACTTGTCTCCTTCTTTCTTTGTCTTTTCCTCTCTTTGTTCATTTCTTCTCTACTTTCACCCCCCCACATGGCCGTAAAGCTGTATAGCTTTCTGACAGTAATGAGATAGAGAAACAGAGATAAAATGGTTGAATAAATACTAGATTGTTCTGCACATATTTTGTATGCATCATCCAGTAATTACACATTATGTATATAAGGAGACTTTATCCATTGTGTCGGTGTCTAACATGGGTATAGGAGCTGATGATGACACAGAGAAGAAGAGAAATGTTTGTGTATAACTCCACACTGTGCCTTGCATTTCAACGTGACTGTCTTCATTTCTATTCAATTGCTGCTGACAGCAAGTGCCACAGTATTTTTTAGCATCAGAGTCAACAACAAGATGTGTGTTTGAGTTCCCCAGCACCGGCAGGTTCTCATGAACAACAAAAGGTTATTCATCAGCTTTACATCAGCTGTCTAAGAGAAGACTTTACATGGATTCAGTAGAATGTGTCGTTTTGATTTGATTTTACCCAAGTACACATTACACTATATTCAGTGGTGGATGAGTCCACATTTGGCGCTCTAGTGAGTATTTGGGGCAGCAGGATGGTGTATGGGAATGAGTTCAAATAAACTACAGTGTGTGTTCATGGTAATGAAGGAACAACAGTGTAGCTCACTGATGTGTTTCTATAGATTTTGAACAACAATGGAGCTCAAACATGTGGTCATGCAATGACATAAACTGATGTTTATGTGGGTTAAACTCAGTGACTCAACCCCATTGTCTTCTGTTGTTGTTCAATTCATAAGGTGCCACAGCAAATGATTGCCCAAGTTCACCTTTAATTTGCTTTGTATGATTTTTAAATCTATTTAATTTTTTATTGTGGCTATTTTATTTGAGCTGTGTGGGTATGTGAGTTTCGGAGGGCAGACTGCATGCATGTATATTGTGAATCTGCATCTATGTCATTGTGGTTGTATGTGTGTATGTAGAGTGTGTGTGTTTATGCATGGCACTTTTTAATGTAGATCCTCCCGAGACATTTTCTCAGCACTTTCAAGAGGCCAACAGACACTGACATTTAAAATGTTAAAGATGCAATTTCACTCTGAACTTAATCTCATTATGTTGCCAGTCTGTTAGCGTTCATGTAAAAAGAGAACTTTTTTCACTCTGTAGTCCCTTAACAGAACTAATGTTAATGCCATTTTTGTTAGGGCTGCTATGTGAGTAAATTGTCTCAGGTGTAAAATAAGATTAGGCCTAATGCGAGGGACCTTTCAAGCTCTGTCTCATTTTAAACCCAAATGTTCTCACCCAGTCCACTCTGCCTCTGCCTGCTCTATTTTGGCTTTATAATACTTTTTCAACATATTTAAAAAACAGAACAGGCTGATCATCATGGAGCTGAGGAGGCTGTTGTTGAACAAGATAGTAAGTCCGGGTTTGCTCTGAACACTACATTTAAACTGGTTAGACTGATGTTAATGCTTTGTATTTGTTCATAAGTCGTGCTGTGGAAATCCAAAGGGTAAATCAACAATCCCAGAGGACCAAAGAGAGCTCCTGCAGCCCACAGTGAGTGGAGACTGTCCAACAGATGTTGTCTCAGTCATGCCTTGGAGTTTTGTCAACATGTTCAGGAGGCCAGTGGGTCATTATGCTGCATCCAAACTTTATATTACAACAGATTGATTTATCATTTTTAAGACGGTCCCCACAAGACAAATGACAGCATAATTTTTTCAATTGCTAAATTGACCTACGTGTAGGTTTACTTGACAAGGTTTTAAGCGGCCTTGTGAATAATGACAGGAGTGTGTCAGAAGTAAAGGTGAAAGTAGTGTAATGTTGTTATACATCCTTCAAAACCTCTCAGGGAGGTGGTAGAGGTGGATGGATAGTCGACTTTGACACGGCAGACCAATGTTATCCGTTTCCTTCTGACAGTAAATGTTGGATTCTTTCACACGATGTTTCCCTAACCACACCTTAACCATAGAGATGTCACATCAGAGAGTGGTCACATGAATCACTGTAAACAGTGCTATGTAACTGACAAATTACGTATTTTGTCATTTAGTTTGGAGACCTTGTTGTCGTTTAAACCTTTGGAAGATTTAGCATATTTTCCTGTTTTACCAAATTTGCTAAAATTTTCTATTCCTTAACATAAGTGTCTTTGACTGAGCTTGTGTTAATAGCATCAACTTGTGGTGTTTTGATGGCTCTGGATTTTTAAAAAAAAGAATCTAATCTTGTACATAAAAGTATACATTACAGGTTAAATCTTGCATTCAAAGTGTTACTTAAGTGAAAGGACAACAGTTTTATCAGCAAAATCTACTTTAAGTATAACAAGTACTCATTTAGCTTGCTCTCTGTCAGTGTTGTTATATATTGAATTATTTTAGTGTTACTGATTTATTCACATGCAAGAATATTATAATATTGTAGCTGGTCGAGGTTACACTATTTTATATTTTACAGTATAACAATTCATTGTATTTTATATGCTCAGAAATATTTACTTTGTGTGTCATCCTCTGGGGGCCACCATAGCATTCAGACACTGTGGTGTGGGTCAGTGTTATTGGCTCGGGGAAATAGGTGTTACAGTATGGGCCAAGTGAATATGGTTACAGTTTTTCTCAATAGCTAAACCAATTTATTTGAAACAGAAACCCTTTTATCAAAACACTAACACAATCATCAAAACAGAATGACAGTGTATCATCGATTTCCTGCAAAATGCAACCTTTCTCGCAACAGCGGACACAACTATCCAGCAGAACACACAATTCAACACAAACCACAAAAATCAATTTTCTAACTCATGTCTACAGAACAAACTATTCTGCTCACAGCAAATAAGTCTTACCAACGTAAATCACAGTCATTGACACCTTAATAGCAAAATGGTTTATCTTTTGATGCATAATCCTTAATCACATGAAAAAGGTCACATGTGAGTTGATTATCTTGGATGGAATTATATTATATTGATGTAGCTGGAATGTACAACTTGTAGCTCTGGCCAGTATAGTTTGAAATGTCTGTTGTGTGATTTTCAACGTCTCACAGCTCATTTATTTTACTGCTAATTGTTCATTTGGTAAGAAGCACAAAGAAAAGTCTCCCATCACTGAAATTGTTTGTGTGGAGGACAAAATGGCAGATTCTAGAGTAGGCGAACATGCACAGAAAAGAAGAAGGGACCCTGTTAGAAGAGGAAGAGGATGTCCAGTTGGACAACAAGAAGGAGCAATCCGAAGAGGCCTTGCTGTTCAGAGAGGAACAGGTGGAGGTGTACGCATGTGTGGTGGTTGAGAGAAGAGGAAGGACAGGAGAGATGCAGGAATATTCCAGAAACAGCACACTGACGCATCACTTTCCACACAAGCCAATGTTGATTCCCCAGGTTTCTGGACCTAAGAATCCCCCGAAACCCCAAAAGCCACCGTCATATAAACCCAAGGCTCCGCCCATCCAATCCCCAACTGGCCTATCAGGGTACGAGTCTCTGATGGGACAATCAGCCTGGTTAATACACCCCACCTGGTTTCCTCCCTAAGTACGGAGTCTTAATAACCAGGAAAGGGAACCACCTGGTGAACCTAAGGGACACAGTCAACATGATGACATACCATGATTAACCCAGGGAGGGAGTTTGCACTTCCTCACATATCACACCACCTCCCCCTCCGGTTTGCACATTTCAGGCAAACGAGAAAGATAATCCGCAATAA
>JAVQJF010028796.1:0-35840 GCA_036023855.1 Gadopsis marmoratus | reverse complement strand
CGCAGTGATCCTTCTAAGCATAAACAGTGCCTTGAAAATGAGCGGTAAAATGTATAATTTGCTGTATCAACTGTTTGACAGGGTGGATGGATGGAGGGCTCAAGAATTAAAGAAAGAACAAACTATGGTCCTCTGTGGTATTTATTGGGGAGTAAACTCCATAAACTGTTCATTTATTGTAAATTGCTGGATTGCCTAATTTAGACATCGACAGGCACAGAAAGAGTGGGGGGTACATAAATTATAGTGACAACCGATCAATGTTATCACAGACTATTAACCCTTTGGGCTAGTTCAATAATGGCCTTAAAATTATATGCTGTTAGGGTTGGTGGAGACAGGAAACAAGGGCAGCGTAGAACCGAGATGAAAAGGAGAAGGGAGGGGCAGGAGTGAGACAATGTTAAAGAATAGGGGCAAAGAGACAGATGAGAGATGGAACAGAGGGGGTAAAAAAGGAAAGATGGATGAGGACGTAAGGGGAAGAGAGGAAAGTGTGGGGGGTTGGGGATTCATTATAGAAGATTGTAGATTGGCAGTCTGAGGCAATTACCTACATACAGTACACGGGAGGGAGGTGACGTTTACTGTGCCTCTTGGGCGGGGTTGGCAGATAGCTGATGCTGTTGTCCTCCCCACTGCCCCCCACCAACACCCACTGAGTGTGTGTGTGTGTGTGTGTGTGTGTGTGCCTGCCAGTGTGTGTGCACGCTAACAGAGTTTTACTGGACCACTCTTTACAGCGCTGCAGTCAGCACTAATTGTTTAAAGTAGATAGTAGTGGAGAGCGTGAGAGAGTGATTGGAAGAAGAGAGAGTGCAGGGAGGAGGAAAAAACAATTAAGAGACTGAGATAGATTAGGTGCAAGTGTGTGTGTGTGTGTGTGTGTGTGTGTGTGTGTGTGTGTGTGTGTGTGTGCGCGTGCATGTGTGTGTGTGTCTTTATAAGCCCCAATTGACCTCACAAGGATAGTGAAATGAGGAAACCCCTCTACAGCATCAAATTCTACAAAGTGCTTCTCAGTGTCAAGGTTCAGGAAAGGGTGAAGGAAAGGTGTTTCAGGTTTCACACAATGCGCTGTAGAAACTGGACAACTGGACTTTACAGTCTTGTGAAATTTCTGGAAAATGACAGGACTGACAAAAAATGTCCTGGAAATGTGGTCTTGGAAGAGTTCTGAACATGCAACAAAATCACAATTAGGTTGCTAAATGCCATCAGCATAATACTGTAGCAATAGGCTGCTGTCGGGTTGTTATTTGTCATATTAGCTGGTGAATTAAATTACCATATGTTTTTTGGTCAAAGAGAGGTACGATAATGGATTTTAAAGGTTGCCACAAACAGACACAATTCAGACAGAGTCTAATGCACTTGAATTTGAAATAAGCTGTTTTCAAGCTGAGAAATCCTGATTCTCCACATCTTCTGAACTCGAGATAAATGGGGGATAGCTAAAGCCACTTTTGTCAGATTAAAACTTGCATAAACGGTTGCTTTTTAAGTTTAAAAACTATTAATTTAAAAAGTTAGGTTTTTAGCTCCTGGGGCACTGCAAATGTGGAAATGTATATCTATTAAACAGTGTTAACCCTGCTGGGAACAGGGAGCGATAAGGGTTTGTTTGGCCAGAGAAAATACTTTTTCTGTAGTCATTAAAACTGTATATCAGGACCTCTCAAACATGTTTATCAGCAACAGATTTATCACCGTTCTAAACTGATGCTCCCGAATAACATATTGCATTTGACTGCAAGTAACCATGGCAACAATATTTACACTTTAAGGTGTGTTACAAAGACCATTAAACAAATTAAAGGTTGCATCCGACTTAATTACCAAATTAAACAAAAGACGTTAAGGACAGTGTGTGCTGTTGACCATTGTTTTCTGCTACCAGGATACTGTATCTCATCCTTCATTATCAAACACAGCAGAGAAAGAGTTGCAGTGTGACAGCTTATTGTATTTATTTTCTCAATATAAAGCAATCATGACTCTTTGACAAATGTTGTGTCCCCCATGTGTAGAGTTACTGTGAGATTATAGCATCCCTCAATTCTGGTGGCACAACCTTGTGTTATATTACCGTGCCGCTGTATGCAGGACGGCCCCCGGTTGTATGTTTACCGTCCTCCCCCTCCAGTCTTCATTTGAGACGTTCCCCTCTGGCACGTATTTTAAAATGCCGCTAGCTATTAAAAACCTCCATGAGCTCCTTTGTTCGTTCACTTTAGCAACAAAGCAAAACGAAATGTAGTTGACCCCTGTGTCGGTGTCTCTCTCTGTCAGCGACGTGCACAGGCATTTTCAAGGGACATTTTCGAGGATCAATGATGGTCATATTACAAACTGATTGTTGTTTTTTATTTCTTATAAGTGCTTTTCTCTCTAACTATTGGGTCCTATTCTATTCTGTTTTCTGACCAAGGGATGAAAGTTAATAATAAACAGCACCAAAGGAGTGTGTGCATGCAGAACGATAAAGGACATTAAATAAATCCAAGTTTATGTTCAACGTGCTGTACAGAAAGGGGAAATGTAACAACCAAACATTAAAGAGAGGAATGACATTATGAAGACGGTGAAATAGAGATGAAGTCCTAATGATAATGATGTTGTTTTCCAATGTCTTTTATTTATGCTGCTAAGACTCATCTGCTCTATACGCCTTCCACTCGAGTATTCTCGAGCCATATGGGACCATGCATATTAAAGAAAGAATATTCTCAGGGTGTGAACATGAAAATGATGCTGCTAAATTTAGTGTTGTTTATCAACATTATGTTTTCCACCGCTGTGACCAGTGATCCCTATGCATTGTGGGCTGCATTTTAAAATGCTGTAAAGTAAAACGGCACATTTAACTTGGCTTCCATTGGTGGATTTTTCCCTTATTACGAATACCGCACATTATGATACACCCACATTTTAATTCCCATTACATATCTGCTTCTGACAAATGAGAGGAACATTTAAATTGTTTTTTTCCAAAACAACTTCACTTGGGGACAAGCAAACATTTTCTTTTTGCAGGAACAAGAGTGATTAAAATTTTGGCTCCATCTGAAGTCTCAAACCCCCCAGTGAAACCTTCTAGAGTTACCATTGCCATGTCATTTATTATAATTTAGAAATGTACAGTGATGCTGGCGTAAGATTTATGCTCCATCAAGGAGAGAGAGAGACAGGGAGAGAGATATGGAACAATGAGGGTCCTTGCATTGAATTGAAAGCACAAAGTCTAGTCATGGGTCACCAAGATTACCTTGAAACAAGAGAAACACAATGCTGTGCAACTAAAAGCATCCGGTGATTTGTGCACTACATGAGAAGTGCGTGAATCTTCAAAGCTACAGTGTGAAGTGTTTAGCCTTGAGCAGCGAAGTGTTTTTATCAGTCAATCCCTCAAACTGGTCAAGTTCCAGCCTGAACACTTCTTATTAGTCTTGAAAAAAATCAATATTTCTGAAGCTATTAAATCTGCACCAGCTCATTTCTGTTTGGTATCACTAGGGTAACATTATCAAAACATGGCAGAGAGCCTGTGTAACCTCAGGTCCCCTCCCTGCTGAAATCTAGATAAAACTGAAATGTGTTTCTCATACAGGTTGTTGGCATTCTCCAGTCTTTGAATGGCAGGTGGCATTGCATTATGTGATTTACAGTATATAAGGTAGCTGTTGAGGCTGCCAGCTGTTTATCAAGACGGAGGGAGGCTTTCAATGTCTGACATTAAGAAACATTAAAAAATCTTCTACGACTTTGTCAGCTGTCTAATAAATGAAGAATTGCCCCCAAAATACTTTATTTTACAAGCTGAGTCACTAATGGAAGGATTATACTATTCAATTAAATAGCAGGTACTGAAATACAGTACACATTGATGTATTTCATTTTTATGTGTGTGTTTGCTGTGTCATAATTAAATGAAAACATTTGCTAAAAGAACAAACTATTTCGCTTTCTGTCTCCAATAACCAACCAAATCGTTTTTCTTTGTGACACAAATTTTTCATACCACCTTAGAAAATAAAGCAAAGAGGTCTTTTGCTGTCCAGCAGAGGACAGCATAAACCTGGAAAACCATGAAAATGCAATCTAAAATGAAAAACAACTAAGTGCCTAATCAATCTTTTGTTTGAGCTGTTTTAGCTTCCATAGCTCTTCCTACTATCGAGATAACTGCAGACTAATGACGTACTACCACGGCTGCATGTTAGTTGCTCTTTTTTTATGTCATATTGCACCAATCATTCAACCCCAAGTTTGTAAAATATTGCAGAGGGAATGTAGGATGGATACGGGATGGACGAGCCCTGCATATTTCTGCAGGAGAGCAGAGGCGAGAAGACAGAAGTGGTGAGATAAGGCGAGAAAACACATTCAAAACCTTTCTCTCTAAAGGTCCCTTTGACAGCTCAACCCAGAGGCAACCTCTCTCTCTCTTGCTGTCTCTCTCTCTCTCGCCCTCTCGTAATCGACTTTATATCCAGGTCCTATGCAGTGACTCAGGTTACATTTCTCTGCAGCAGCTTCAGGATATCTCCAGACAATCTGAATGTCAGCCCGGCAGACCAATAACGCAATGTAGCCATCTGACTCACCAAGACATGACTTTTTATTGTTGCCAAGTGGACATATACTACATACTTTCTCTACACAGATATATATACGGGTGCACAAGGTCATGCTCAGACACACATACACACACACATACGTATGGTACGGAAATGCACATACAGGAGTGCTATCATGGCAGACGGGAAGTCAATGAGCTTTGGCTTTTGAAGCACGGACATAAACAGTACACACACTCTTGCTTTATCTGCCTGCAGCAAGAAACAACTGATGGATACAGAAATGAAGAGACAATGAAACACATGTAGAAATTGAAAATGCATTAAGGTTTATCATGCAGCCAGCTGAGCCAGTTAAGAATGTAATGTGTTATGTAAATGAGTTACCAGGAGTCACATTTCTTTCTTTTATTAGGGGCTAAGCACCTGCCCACACCTTCAGCCTCTGTGCCAAGCTAAGAAGTCCCACACCGGTCTCTCCAATGAACATACTCCAGATAATCAGCCAACAAGACGACCCCAAAACTGTTACGTAATCGCTGAATTTCAAACTGTAATCCCTTACCCTACACATTACTGAAAAAGATATCACGTTACTGTCATGTCAAGCTGGCAATACACATTCACACATACGTTAGACCGAACAGATATTTGCTGCTCCCCCCTGTGGGTCAGTGTAGCTGTAGAAACATGCGCGCACACACACACACACACACACACACAAACGCACAGGGTGAAAATAACCTCAAGACACTGTGAAGTTAAAAGAGAAAGCAAAGATTGAAAAAGAACAAAATTGGAGGCAAAGATGAATGACGGGAAAGAAGGAGAGAGCAATAAAAAAGAAGAGATGGGGGGGGGGGGGATAAAGAGAGAAAACTAACTCCCAGCAGAGTTTGGCAATTAAGAGCACCTCGTTAAGGAAGCTCTCAGTGACTAATGGACGAGACACACAGGCTTTCACACACACCGCAGGG
The DNA here is from genome assembly GCA_036023855.1 of Gadopsis marmoratus. Classification (NCBI taxonomy): domain Eukaryota; kingdom Metazoa; phylum Chordata; class Actinopteri; order Centrarchiformes; family Percichthyidae; genus Gadopsis; species Gadopsis marmoratus. The sequence goes on along the minus strand of JAVQJF010028796.1, from coordinate 30,283 downwards.
GATGAGTGATGGGCAGATGCAGACATTTAACAGCTTCTGCAGTGCAATCTTTGCATCCTTCCTTTTCTTCATTTTCCTCCCCTCTCCCCCTCTCTTCTCCTCAGCTTACTTATAATAAAAATCTAAAAACATTACTCTCCCATATGCTTCTGTTTCTCTTGCCTGTCGCCGACTGGTCTACACTTTTAGCTGTCCACACACCTCCCTTGATATCATGGTTTGCACTTTGGCCATCCCAAGTGGCACTGAGCGATAATTGGTTTGAAGATTGGAAGGTCATCATCACTACCAAGGATGATGTCAGTACATTAAATGTCTTCCTCACAGTTTGCCACTGATGAAGGTGCAGCTTTTGTTAGGAAACGGTTTCATTTCATCACCTTCTGTGTGCAAAGAACATTGTTTGTTAATGACCATGTCCGATATCCTAGTTTCATTTAGTTAAATAGGACTCTGCAGTGTCTTAATTAGCAGGAATGGGATGCTTTATTTCTGTGTGAAGCCCCACTTTGTGATTTAAGCTGATTAAATGAGTGTATTTTTACATAAGTCTACTTCAGCATCACTGCAATGGTTTCTCATTGAATCTCCATTTCTGCTTTCTGTTTGTAATCCAGCTACACTATATTGAAATGAAAAAACAATCAATTCAACTGAATTCAGTTTTATTTATAAAGCGCCATATCACAGGTTGTTATGTCCTTGAGGCATGCTTGAAGTTTAACTAATTGATTGGTTTCATCAGGCTTGATTGATAAATATAATTGAGTATCAGCTGTATAACAATGAAAATGTATGGAGTGACTCCTAATAATGTTGCCTAGAGGAAGCATATATAACTTTGGCATGCATGGACGATTCATAATTAACATGTACTAACTGACAACAATCTGATAAATAGGACTTAAACCAGCTGAGTGCGGTGCCTTTAATGCCAATTAAATGTTCCAGTCTCTGTAATAGAATGTGATGGTCAATGGTATCGAATGCAGCACTAAGATCTAATAAGACAAGTACAGAGACAAGACCTTTATCTGAAGCAATTAGAAGGTCATTTGTAACTTTCACCAGTGCTGTCTCTCTGCTGAGATGCACTCTAAATCCTGACAATCAATCACACAACTGGCTGGTGTCTGCTTTCTCAAGGATCTTAGAGAGAAAGGGAGGGTTAGATATAGGTCTATAGTTTAATAAAACCCCTGGATCAAGAGTGGACTTTTTAAGAGGAGGTTAGTTACAGCTACTTTAAAGGACTGTGGCACATAGCCTTTTAGTAAGGACAGACTGATCATATCTCGTAAGCAAACTAAACATGTGTGTCTGGCTGGATTCCCCCCCAAAAATAATGCCCTGTATTCTCATCATCAAGAAATGTTTGCTACATGCTGCTGTCTAGCTCTGTCTGCTTAACCGTTTGACCGCTGAGTCCACCAGGAGCTGTCTCATGTTGTTAGAATCAATTCACTTGCACTGCACCATGACTTGTAGTATCTATATTTATCCACACGATCTGTGGCTCACAGCGTGGGCCAGACTAGGTTGTTTGTGTCTGGATATTTGAAAAGCCGGCTTGTGATTGGAAGGTCACAAGTCGGAATCACACTACAGGCTGGGAAGAAGTTGGTATTGGAAGTTCAAAGTGCTGCGAGTAAAATATGGCTCTTTGGTAACATCTAGTGGTAGCTGTTGGGAATTACAACAAAGAACCTTTGCTGCATGTCCCCCATCTGTTTCCTGTCATTCCTTTACTGTCCCTGTCCAAGCAAAGCATAACATATTAGCCATCTCACACAGGGAAGACACAGAGCGATAAACTAGCATAAAGACAAGACAAGTAGAGAACAAGAAAAGTAAGAAGTTAGATACAAGTTCAATGTATAAAAATCATGATAATGATTGTGATTCTGAAGAAGGATATACCTGAATACATGCACACGTGTTTACTCAGATTTTGGAGAACCTAACCAAAATGTAGAGCACACTGTTGGTAGTTTAGGTGAGATTTTAGTATTTTTAGCTAATGCAGAGCTGGACAACTTGAAATCTCAGTGGTCAGCAACATTTACAAGCACTCTGATACATTCACTGTGTGCAAAGGAATATTTCAGCACCTCTAGTTGGGTAACCGTCTCCCTGAACAACTTCTGACAGCTGCCACCAGTGGTGATTGCAGTTCCCAGGTGTGAACATGCTGGAACGAGGCAAACTCTGTAACTTTTAACAAGCTCAAGGAAACAAGTGTGAGGTTTAAGCAAACCCTCTTTCGCAAAGGTAACCAAAGCTATTTCTTTATGCTCAACTAAATTTTACTCTCATACGCCATATGATTTAAAAATGTCTGTCATATGCTTGTCAATACATAATGAAAATACAGAGTGGCTGGCTAAAGAAAATGATAACAAACGAGCTTGGAGAGGCCGAGTTAGAGTACCTGGTTTGGCATGGAAATTATGTCTAGCTATGAGTAGAAAACACCCAGCCACTCTACATATCCATTGCTGAGAACAGGCTGTAATTTCTTTTATATTATCTTAGTTTTGATTTTGAAGTTTTGATTGAATCACTTTCTCATCTGGTGGCGCAATTACATTTTTAATGGGAAGCTTAATTGAGTTGAAATTGTTCCCTGCAAAAGGAACGGTCATCCACTTTGAAGAATAAAGTCACATTTTCCCTCTCTTTTTTCATGTTCACATGAGATACATCTCATATTGACGCTGCTGTTGGTTTTCACACGATCCTTTGTCGAACCATGGCAGCTTTAGAAGAGACAGACTGAAATGACAGCATTAATCGCTTCCATAAAGTTTCACTTACTTTCTAAACATCCAAGTGCTCATCATATCATATACTCTCCCAGTTTGGGGTCACAGTCCTGAGTGTTCCGATTACCACGGGGACCACTGTTACCTTCACTTTCCACATCTTCTCTAGCTCTTCTTTCAGCCCTTGGTATTTCTCGAGCTTCTCGGGTTCCATCTTCCTGATGTTGATGTCACTTGGGATTGCTACATCAATCACTTCTGCCTTCTTCTCCTGTTTGTCCACCACTGTTATGTCCAGTTGGTTCGCCATCACAAGTTTGTCAGTCTGCATCTGGAAGTCCAACAGGATCTTAACTTGGTCATTCTCAAGTACTTTCGCAGGTGTGTCCCATTGTGACCTTAGGACTTCCAACCCATACATGGTACAGATGTTCATGTACACTATGCCAGCCAGGTGGTTATGGTGTTCCATGTATGCCCTGACTGCTAGCATCTTACACCCCACCGTTATGTGATGGATTGTTTCAGGGGCATCTTTGCACAGTCTGCACCTGGGCGTGGTGTGGTAGATCCCAGCCTCTATTGATCTTGTGCTCAGAGCCTGTTCCTGTGCTGCCATGATTAGTGCCTCTGTGTTGTCTTTCAATCCAGCCTTTTCCAGCCACCGGTAGGATTTTTCAGTATCAGCCACTTCTTGTATCTGCCGGTGGTACATGCCGTGCAAGGATTTTTCCTCCCATGTTTCCTCCCATATAGAGAGAGAGGCCTATTATTATATATAGAGCCTATTATTGTTTCATATTTTCACTCCATTTGTAAAGATGAATGTTATTTTTGTTAGCCTATATCAGTGTGTCCAGACTCCTAAAAAATATCACTAGACACTTACACTGTTTTATCGCCAGCTTAAGTGTCTTAAGCTTAAGGGTCAGCTGCCCTGACCCTCCCTAGAGTGACAAGAATACTGCTGACAAGACACAAACCTTATTCTTTTACACTTCTGGTTGTAAACTATATACCAGTGATCCTTGAATGAGTGGAGGAACACACACTCCTACAAGATCCTTCAGCAATTCAAAATAATACAAAGGTCCTCAGGCCCTGTAGGAGTTCCTTTAAAAGGCAGCATTCATCAGAGTGTCATTCTGGCCCAGAAGTTAAGACCATGTCATTCCCCTATTGTCCTCCCACGTTTCCTGTCTGTATCTCCACTGTCGCGATCCAATAGAGACAACAATACAGAGTGACACAATAAACAGAAAAACTACCAAAATTCACTGCTAACCTTCGTTGAATAGCATTAATGAATTGAATGGCAATTCACCGAACATGATATTTATTACATTTTCATTCTCATCCTGAGCTCATTCTGATCCAGAAGCCTCCAGACAGCTAGAGCCACGTTAACCTGAGAACTTCCCATGATTAAAAAGCACCAGTCTATCAAAAGCTAACACATACAGAAAGATGACCACTCACAGACACATCTACAGGCAATTCAATGTCTCCAACCTGCATGTCTTTGGACTGTGTGAATAGTTTGGAGGACCCAGTTTAGAAAAATATACATTTTAATTTTAAGCCAAAACTAGACACTTAATATATGAAACATACTTGCAGAATGCAGTCCTGATTGGCAGGACATGTTAATCAGTTTTGATGCTATCAGTGTCCTGATTGGTGGAAAACACACGCATGAAGCAGGAAGACCGCAGTTTTAATGAAGGATGGACTGATAAGTGTGCATTCATCGTGCCAACTTTCAGTACAGCTACACCTGTACGCCCCATTTGCAATGAAAAGATCGCTGCTGCAAAAGAAAACAACCTTAGGCGCCGCCATTACACAAAGCAACTTTCACAGAGAGCGACCCTGAGCAGTCAGAGGAACGTCACAGAAAGATTGTCACCTTAAAAGCTGGATATTCTCGAATGCACATCTATTTGGAGTTGGCAAATCACTCCTAATAAAATAGTTTCCATCTCAACTATTTTTGGAGTTGTATCAAAAGGAAGAAAAGATAATGCTAGATATCCTAAATACCGGAGCGCATTTTCTTTCACATTTTTTCATTTTCATTCATATTCTCCCGCCCGGATAGGAAGCTTTTGTGTGTCAGGGCCACGAGTTGATGAGCCCTGATGTATCATGATAAGTGATGATATTCCGTCTGAACAGACCAAACAGGAGACACAGACAGATAAAAATCTAAGGTAATATTAGACAAAGGGAAACAAGAATGGCAATAACAAGAGAGGTAGCCACAAAGAGAGACAAGGGGAGAGGAACAAAAAATGCAAAGTACCTGAAAATTAGATGAAAAAATAGATCATCATTGTGCTTTAAAAATTATTACCTCTTTTCAGTACAGTTATTATACTCATATTTTTACAACTGCAGAAACTGTTTTGTTGCTCTTCGATTAATAGAAAACAGATGCAATATGAGGTGTATCTGTATCAATAAACACTAAGCACGCCTCCTGATGATGGATTTCCTGTTGTCCTGAGTTTGTTTTCTGCTCCTTTTTAATTTCTGAAGATACATCAGCTAATTCAATGAGAAATGACTGTAATTAATTGTGTATTAAAGAGGACTTCAACTCTTGAATTTCATTTTAATGTGATACGCTGAAGCAAGAGAGCGAGCAAGAGTTAAACGATTAATAAGTGAGAGTGTGTGGTAGACCAAATGTAAGTGTGTGTGTTAGAGAGAGAGAGAGTTACACAGAAAATAAAGAATGCGTGAGAGTGGTAATACCCTTGTGAGACCTCTGTATTTACTGCACTGTTAGGCAGAATTCATTTATCTTGTGAAAAACCTGCCACACATACACATATGGCCCAGTGAGGGCCTTCTCCCCAGACAGCGCCTCTAATTAGCTCCATTTAAATGAATGGGTTAAGCAAGTTTCTTTTTACAGTATGTGCTGGAACTACCAATGCCACACACACGCAGACACACACACTTTCACAGTATAGCTTTAAAGCACCATTTTCTCCATTTCTTCTTCAAACAAATCCAAAATAAGCATCCAGGTTACTTCATGTGGATGTCTGGGAAATAGACAGAAAGCAGGCAGGGTTACCAAGATTTAGTTTAGTTCAGTTTAGTTTATTTGACATGGACATTGCAATACAATTAGAACTGCAGCACACAATGCACAAGCATCAGGTGCACTGTATTAAATGTTAGTAGCAAAATGCTAACTAACAACACCTGACCACAGGAGGCTTTTTAAAAGTTAAATCAGAGAGAAGGAAAGAAAAAAGGGCTATGAGGTGTGAAATTATGTTGTTTCTCTTTTAGCCATGATTTTGTGTTGCATTTTCAACTCAGTGGGTAGACAGTTCCATGGCTTTGCTCCTTTTTTACCAGAAACGACTATTGAGCAAATGAGGTTTCGCGCATTCAAATGCGACAGTTACTGTTCATTGAGATGGAGCTATTGGTAGGAAACACTTAATTTGCATTAGAGAGCATTATGGGTAAAGGTCCAAGCAAACCTGTGTTTCTAAAATATTAACAGTGACACAAACGCTACAAACACATAAGCGAGTTAGAAAAGAGAAAGAAAGTTGCGGAGGAAGAATTAGTTACAACAAAAAGGTGGGGGGGGGGACTGTAAAGGGGGTAAAAGAAGGAGAGATGAGACAGGCAGACAGGAAGAAGAGGGAGGCACTACTGTAGGAGTAAGACAAGAGGAAATAGGACAATATAAGAGGAAAGAGAGAAGATGGGGTAAGGAGGAAAAGAAAGAGAAGGAGATGAAGGAGAAACACAGGAAGAGGAAGGGAAAGAAGTAACAAAGAAGGAGAGGGAAAGGGAAAATGGACAGACAGTTTGTCCTTGTCCAACCAGCTCCTAGTCCTCCACACTTTCACACACACAATCACACCAGATGTTAGGGATGTTCTTTTTTATAGCTCATATTTGAAGAGAAATCCCCATCTATTACTTTTGTAATACATCTACACCCTTCACCTCTTCTTTTCCCTTCTTTTGTTGTGTCTTTGGGTAAAATACAGCATAAGTGTATTCTGGATAAACTTGGGCTTTGCTTTAACTTGAAGAGGGATCTTCTTCAGTTTGGTCAACTGCTCTCACCACTAGAAACTGTCTGGAACAATATGCAGTTACAAGGACATGATATTACAGTTTTTGTGTAGCCTGTACTTCCTCAAGGTATTTAAAATCGGTTTTAAAGCAAAACAATAATTAGAAAAAGCATTTAGAGCAAGAAGACACTCCCACAGCAACCTTTTCTCCAGGCTCAGACTCCCCCAGCTCTGACACTGTAATAACCAACCATCCTCTGCAGCCACTCCTCTGTCCAAAACTACATTTAATCTGTTGTATCGCCAGCTTAAGTGTCTTAACAGCTGCCTTGACCATAATGCCCCTCCTGAAAAATAAAACCGCAAGGGCTAAAAAGCACCAGTCTATCAAAGAGCTAACACATACAGATAGACGACCGCTCACAGGCCCATCTACAGGCAATTCAATGTCTCCAACCTGCATGTCTTTGGACTGTGTGAATACTTTGGACGACCCAAAAGGTCCCAGTTTAGAAAGATTTACATTTTAATTTTAAGCCAGAGGTGTGGGGGAAAGTTGGATCCAAATAAATCTTAAGAAGAAAACAATCTGAAGAACTACATTAAACATTCCTTTGTTTATCCCAAATTAATAGGACTGTTTTAAACACAAATGGGAAAGAAAGCAAAAGAAATCTGTAGAAATTATGCATAAAAGAAAAAAATGGGGCAAACTGTGTAAGAAAGATCTAAAATCCTGAGTGAAGTTTAATGAAGTAACTTGACGACCTGAACTCAACTTGTCCACAACTTTTAAACAAACTCCGTTTTAATGAGCACACTGGAACAAACACACACATAATTCACCGTTTACAATTCTCCCTTTCACAATGAGCGCAAATTCAAATTAATTCCTTCCATCATTCATCATTTGACATGCTTCTCTGTGGCATTAATAAGTCATGGACATGCTTTTTGGGCACAACACCTCCCAGTTCACCAGCAGGGGAGGCGGTCTGGTGAGAGAACGTGTGTACCCCCTGAAATATTTAACAGCCCCGTGTTCAGCAGCTGTTAATCTGCATGTGGAGACATACTGTGTGTGTGTGTGTGTGTGTGTGTGTGCGTGCGCGCAGCCTATAACCTGAATACAGCTCTGATTACCTGTTGGGATGCTATGAATATTTTATAACCTGCCAAATCAGGTCTGGAAGTCAATGATGATGGAGATGATAATGATGATGATGGTGGTGGTATTTGCATGATATAATGTTCTATTTATTTCATTTGCACTCATTCCTTTTGAATTTTTTCAAAAGTTTTGACTGGATACTTGACTGAGTACTTACTTTAAGAAGTAATGATTAATTCAAAACTACTGACTGAAACAGGTTTAGCTGTATGGTTACCCAATCTCAACATGGTTACCCACATTCTCCATGTCTTTTCAGCACAATTAATAATGAACCATCAATGAAAGATCACTGAAGAATGGAAATTGAAATAATATAATTGTAAGGCTAGTTTAAACCATTCTGATCCTTAAAGAAATGTGTGAAAATCAATAAAAACTGAGCATTATATTCACTGTAATGCAAACTGTTATTACTTGCTAAAAGAAGTTATGGTGTATATGATGGTAACATCCATAAGAACTTAGGCAAAGCATGAGACTCAACTACTGCAGTTGAAATCATACTTTTATACAGTTACAAAAATAAAAAATATGTGATTTATTTTTTTATTCTAATTGACTGTAAAAGGTTGAAAGCAGCCCTTTCAACTGGAATGGCATCTGTTTCTGAATGAATTAATTTATTCCAATCAACAGGGTTTGCAGGAGTCATTTTGTCATCATTGAGCTCTGTAGTGGAATACAAGTCAATGTAAATTCAGTATTGATCGGTATTCCAATCAACCCCCCATTAAACTTCCTTGTGCAATGAGACTGGAAATAAATTGTAGGTCCCCTTTACACACCTGAACAAGAAAAATCAATTTCAAGTAAACAAAGGACCACAAACAAAACCATAGGAAGAGAAAGCGTGCAAGAGTGTGCAAATAAACAATAACCCTCTGAGATATCTCAAATTCAGTCCACCAGTTTAAAGCCAGCAGGTTCAAAAGGTCAAAAGCAATTTAAATCTAAAACTAAATGCAAAGATATCAGCGGTGCAGATTAGCTTCTTTGTCATTTAAAACTCACAATTACAATTTTCAGCTTTCAATCATTTTGCAGCAAGTTCACTCCACAAAGGCACCTTTGCCTCAATCAGTTCTGACCTCAGGGACAGATAAGAAAACCTATTCCTGAAACTATCACAGCAATTTCCACCATGTGACCAATCAGCACCCTGACTCTCTGCAGCTACGCAGCCTCAAATGCAACAAACTGTGATGCTCTGTATGTTCTGACATCTTTCTATCAGAACCAGCATTCAGTTTTTCAGCAGTTTGAGCTACAGTAGGTCTTCTGCTGGATCAGACCACACAGGCCATTCTTCGCTCCCCATGTGCATCAATGAGCCTTGGCCACCCATGACCCTGTCGCCACTGCAGACCGGGAACACCCCACAAGAGCTGCAGTGTTGGAGATGCTCTGACCCAGTCATCTAGACATCACAATCTGGCCCTTATCAAAGTCGCTCACATCCTCACGCTTGTCCATTTTTCCTGCTCAATGCATAATTTTCAAGGACAAAATGTTCACTTGCTGCCTAATATACGCCCCCCCCCCACACTGACAGGTGCCATGGTAATGAAATAATCAATGTTCTTCATTTCACCTGTCAGTGGTCATGACGTTATGGCTGATCGGTGTATAGAAACACAAATAGTTGGGGCGACAAACCCTAAATGGACTTAAAGATGAAAACATACCAATAAACGAATGATAAAAGCCTCTCTGTGGACACAACAGACACCCTGAACATACTGTACAAGACAGCATCTGAAATAAGGATTTCAACTGTCAGATGCATCTCAAAGGCCTATCTTGCAGAGCTTCCAGTTGGCTGGGTAGAAAACAAGCTTCTTTCCAGCTACAAATGAAAAACACAACTTGTTCCTTGTCTTAGTAATTTGAGCACTCAAATGCGCCCCTCTGAAACTAAGTGAAATCTCATTTGTTGCAAAGTGAAATACTGCTAGGAAAGCAGGACCGGCAGCAAGAGAATGGAGAAAAACTAGCGGAGAGAGATGGGAAGAACAAGGGAGGTGAACTAATTAAGAAGAAAGTGGCAGAAGGAGAGACAGGCAGCGAGTCAGAAGGCTGTATTTGTCTGCACGGATGTGTGTGTTTTGGTCATGCTTGTCTAACTTCTAAATCCTTCGCAAAGTCACAGGAGTCTTTCATTCCCAAGATGAGCAAACATTGGTCCACGTTCTGTCATCAAGATTGCTGCACCTTCAACCAAAAACAGCCTGCTTGTCTCCCCCCCTCCCCGCCGCCCACCCATGCCAACAGCCCATTGCATAGTGGACAGATAGCAAGAGGAAATGAGTGCTGCCAAAAACATGTAAATATTGTTCCTCACCCATCTGCATAATCAGAAAACAGACGAGGAGGCAAGGAGATGACACGTACGGGCCATGATGATCGCGCTCCCTCACACACACCCCTCGCTGTACGGGATGAGCACCTCATGAATAATTCATGTTCCAGATGTAGTTATCATTAAAGCCATGCTTATGATTTCTCATATTCTCATTATTCATATGCAAACTTGGTGTTTGGTTAGCTAGTGGGAGATTCTTTTTCATTTTCTGTTGCCTAGTGGGGTGAGATTTTCAGCATTGATCCAAATCCGAGTTCAATCACCCATCCTCCCTCTGTCTTACCTCCTCATTCATTCACTCCCCACAGCATCCAGTGGGATCTGCTGCAATGCTTCTATCACATCAGGAAAACACGCGCACCTTATACGCACACATTATATGCAATCATTTCTTTTTCAGTACAGCGGAATGCAGATACAGATACAGGGAGCCCTAGAGAATTCATGTTTGTCAATATATTTTAAATAACTTATCTACTTAGCTCCATATGTGTCAAAGCTCCAATGAAAGTTTACAGACGGTGTTTTTCCTCACAACTCCACCTCAGCTTTCTACAGTGAATGCCTGCTGCTGTTGGCTTGCAGGCCACCAGCGCAGGAGATACTGTGGTAAATATTGCGCCTGCTGGACCCTCCGGGCAGTTGTTTGTCCATAAAATGCCTCTTATGCTGCACAAGCTGTTTGGGAAAAAATGATGGAAATTGAATGTGTTTGTGGAGCTATGAAAAGATGATTGTAATATACTGGAGGTCACCATATAGAAGGCCATTGGGGAATCAAATGAGGATGCTATCCTTTGTTCAAACCACTATCATGCCCTCATGCTAGAGAGAGGTTCACTGTGTGGCAATGAGTTCCTGGCCATTTTATTAATTCATATAAGCTAAAATAGTAAGGGCTCTCAAGTGGCTCCTGGATTTTAACCTTGTCCTGAAACATTGTACAGTACAGGGGCCCCTGTGTCAAAATCTAGTTTCCATATATAAACATATATTTTTGATAAGATTCAATTAAAAATTCAAATAAGTTCAGTTAGTGTCTTCAATTGACTGACTTCAGTAAGTTGGCAGCAACCAGTTACTATATACAGCAAATGGTACACAACCCAATATTCATGCAGAAATTCACATCTCCAACAAAAAGCATGTTCTGAAACGACATTTGTTTCTCCACACATAGCACCAAGAGTAAACTGAGCTGAATGGGATGTAGCAATAAGGGAGGGATACGGCCTAAAAGGACATTTTGTCATTGTGTCAATGTTTTCAGAACAACATCTCCTGGCTCACAATCTCAATTATGTACAAGCGACATGTCCGAAGGCAGGGTAACAATATCCATTTGTAGATAGTGTAGTTGTCAGTATTGTGTGTGCGTGTGTGTGTGTGTGTAGATGTGTATGTGCACGTGTGTCCGCCAGCAGTGAAACAACAATAACAACATCTGCAATCAATAATATGGATTTATCATTCAATATGGATTCATTACCACAGATGAATGTTGTTTGTCACTGTGATGGGAAATTTAGTTTTGTAATGTTTTACTCTATGTTACTTTTTTATGCACGCTTTTTACTCTATGTTCTGTAAGATTAACCTTAGGCTGGCCAGACACAGACTGTCTGCAGAGCTGCATCCAGGATTAGACTGAATGAATTTTATTGTTTTATTGTTTTATGACTTTGACTTTATTGCTTTATTAGTCAGCTCCCAGGCCTGCATTTTGGAGCTACGATCATCAACATATCAAGGTTTATGTGTTTTAGTTTCCGATTTCCACCACAGTCACAAATGTATTTATTTATTTAATATTATCAGATGAAACTGAATTTAACTGAATGACGTGTAGTATAAACACTGTCTTTAAAATAAAGAATAATTGTGGCTGAAAAACAGCTTCTGTCTGCTACTGGTTCGTTTTTGAGACTCTTAATTATCCAGCACTGTGTTGCCAAGATGAAAAGGGTTGTTTATTTGTTCGGGAATATGGTGTTTCACATTTACAGATCCACAGGCCTGGAACACCACGTTCTTTTACAGTTGACTAATGAGCAGCAGTGCTGGCACAGTGGGACTTTGAGGGAACCATAACAGTGCTGACGGTGTCACTCAAACAAATTCCCAAGCCCGACCTTTGGCTCCAATAATGGATTTCTGACTGGTGAATTTCCAATAGTGCTCTCCAAATTTGGGCAAAAGAAAGCTGCAAGTCTTGGCTGCAGTTGGAGACATTTTTTTTTAAATAGGTTAACATGCTCAGCCTTACAATGTACAGTAACTGAGACATAGTTAAAAATCCCAGTTGAGTCTCGCTAAAACCAGGGACCTTTCCCACCAAACTTCTTGTTCTGTTGTTTTTGTTGATTAAACGTAAACTAACCTAAGCACTGACCATTTTCAGAGGTAGAAACAACAACCAGCCCACAATTTTACCACATATCCTGTTTCAAATTCTCTCATTACTCAGAGTAACTCCTACTACATTTACTCATTTAAAGGATTTTGCTCCACAGCCTTTTCCCAAGCTGTTTATGTTGAAGTGACTCAAAAATCCATCCTTGATAAACCATCACCATGGCATTACACAATTATTTCACTAGAGGTCACTGTTACCTACCTGATACACATATGCTGTATACATTGAACACAGAGATGCAACAGTTGAAAACGGCCTTAGATGGAAATCTTATCTGTAGCAAAGTTGTTCTCTGCTCCGTGCTGTTTATTCACGCAGGAGAAATGTTATTTGGAAATACTGTATTATTCAAAGTAATTAATAAAAATTACCACATCAAATATACATTTTCAGTGTCCTAAAATGAAAATGAACTCTTTTCTAATGAACTCACTGACAATTGCATGCCATAAAGTAAAAGAGAAAAAAATAAGGAAATCATGTAATGATGACTAAAAAACTATATAATAAATTCTATAAGTTACAGTCAAGCCATTTTGTGATCTGATTGTCCTTTACAATTTGTGAGCGTGCAGGTCAGCACAGCAGACTTTGCACTGAGCTGAACCTTGTATGTCAAGAAGTGACTAGGAATAAATGTTCTGTTACTGTTTAATAAATGCATAAAATAAAATCAATATCTATTCAAATTTTGAATAGATATTGGTAAAATACTCGTGAAATGGGGGCCTCTGCTGAGAGGATACTGAAGTGAAGCATGACAGCTGGGATGCTTGCATGCTGCCTTTTTCTTTGCTTTCCTCCTCCACTCCTGGAGCACAAAACCTGCTACCACGACAGGATTTTATATCCAATCTGATTTGGTTACTGTGGAGATGACAAAGTTTGAGTGAGTGTCAACCAGGCAACAAGGTTCAGTGTGAGAGCCCAGCAACTGAGATGACACATAAACAGTAAGTTTACGCTTTTCCCCTCTGCAAATCTAATGCGATGTTTTGATTATGATCAGTGGATTTAAATTTTCTTTTAAAGCACATACTTGTTTTCTGTTTTAATTTGCATGGCAAAGTCATGAAAATTAAACTAAAATGAAGACTGAAATGCATGATAACACAATTGTATAAAGATTACAACGGATTTATCTGGACTCTGCAATGTATTTTTAATTTATGACCATCTTAAAAAAAATATTGCATTTATGTGTCTCTGCAGAGCAAAATCATAGAAGCGAATGTGACCAGTAAAGCTTAATGACAAAATAAAGAAAAGAAAAAGACAACAATCTGGGAAAATTAACTATTCCAAACATTTCTTGGTATTTACAAGGACTTTCTAGCATTAAAAATAGGCTGAAGTGAATGGTTTTTATTTTTAAAGAAATGTTTTACACATAAGCATGTGTTGCAAAGTATGAAAAGTAGAATGTACTGTATATCTCTGAGTATGAAATGTGGTGAGACTGCATTGCAGATCAGTGTTCAAAGTTCAAAGCTCATCTTCATGACTTGATTTAACTCTCAGAATAACAGCAATAGTTTCATAATTCTGCTGCAGTGACTAACGATTCATTTTTTAAGAAGACAAATTTAAAGTCTCTAAACAACTTTTTACTTTGGTGATTTGTCTTTGCAGCTTTTGTCATGCACGTGGCACCTTTCTATGGACTGGACTCCATTTTTTCATGTATTGTATATATTTTGTCTGTTTATTTTTATCTTATTAGGCGGCTATGAAGTTTGATTGACCCGCTGGTACTGAACCTATTACCATGATTAAAGACAAAGGCCCATTTTGTGTTATTTGTGAAGGATAGTGTGACACAACTGATGTATGTTTTTACATTCTTTTCAGTTCCACATCACCATGCTCCAAAGACATGTGAGGTCGTGGTGGCAGCTCCCAGGCAAACGTGTCGCTGTGGGTTGCCTCCTCATCAGTCTGACTCTGCTCTATTGTTTTTCATCGTTAAAGATCAACAATCCCCCAGAGTAAGACTCTTGTGTTGAAATGTAACAATCTCAGAAAGTGTTATAATACAGTATGTTGGCAGTTATTAGGAAGATAACCGCCAGGAAAATGATGACCATGAGTACTGGTCAGCCTGCAGATGCACGCAGAATAGCTGAAGAGATAAAAATGTGCAAATAAATAACCAGCAATGCAAATGACCTTGTTGCAAACATTTTTGCTAAATACAGTATCTCTTATTAGCTTCAACCTTTTTGACCTTCATCTATAGCTTATAGACTTTATCTTCTAACTTCAGCACCTTCCAACCTAATCCTTTATGATAATGTGCAGGCATCCTTATCTATAGATAACACTAAATACGTACATGGGCCTTAATGTATAACAGAATTCTAGATTCTGGAAATGGGGTGGCTTCATTATTGGCTTCTTCACTGACTATGTGAGCCTTTTAACAATATGTCCACTTCATCGCTATAGGACTCCCAAGCTTTTAATAGCAGTCAAATATTACTCTCTGCCTGAACTTTCTTCAAGATCATCCATCATTCTAACCCAGCTACATTTTGTAAAATAGTCTATAAAATCTGACCTGAACGCTGATTAAACCTCATGCAGGAAGGAGCTTCTGTATTTTTGGTAAACAGATCATTTATTGACAGCAATATACAGCATCCTCGTGTTTATATGTGAATCGCACACCTAACCTATTTTCTGAACCAATAAACATGACAGAAACATCTAGACTTTGCCTACAAAAGATTATAAGATGATTTTGCATCATGCAACACATTGATAATGGTAGTATAAATGAAAAGGCAAAAAACAATGTAAACAGTTACAAGCTCAATTATAACATTTTCACTGCATTTAAGTGCAACGTGTGTTTACTATTGTGGTGGCAGTTGATGCGGTGCAGAACAAGAAGTACAGCTCAATCTGTGCATTTTAATAATATTTTAGTGACGCTATGCTTGTCTAATAGTTTTAGGCCTTCACAACACATTATAAGCTTTGACATAAGATGAGGAATATTCTTGGAACATGAATATCACATGGATACAAGTACACCAGAACACCAGCACACATTATTGTCTTAAGTGCAGAACTGTAAATGTGATAATGTTTTGCATTTACTGCCTCTTTCTAGGCATCCAATGCCTTAACGCTAGGTTAGGTTAGGGCTCCAAATCCAGGTTTGGGAGAAGATGGTGTGGATCCCCTTCCCAGTGTACAAGCCAAGAGTTGTATTTATATACATTAGTATGTGTATAAGAATGTGTCAATGCTATTGTTTATACTTCATACGTTAAAATTTAGAAAAGAATGTCAGTTGTAAAAGCAAGTTCATACGTTTGCCCGTTGAATGTGAGTAGGGGAGTGCAGGGAGTTTAAAATCAGCATTTCATGGGTTGAAAGTGGCTCAACACGCAATCTACTGTTTTAAATGAGCCCTGGACCTGCGAGGCCAATGCTGACATAGAGTCAGCCAGTTGGGACTTTTCTGTCATGAAAGTTATGTTAAAAGAAGAATGATAACGCCATCTAACTAGTCAGTCTCCCCAGTGTCCCCTGACCCACACTCTACATAGCCACAAGGTCTGGACACAGTGGTGGACACACCACTGGTATGCAGAGGAAAAAAAGCACAAAACAAGTTGTCAAATAAATAAATGACAAAAGCTAAAGAAATGAAAGCTGTGTTTTGTCTTGTAGAGGTGCTTTTCCACAGGCAGTACAGTAGATGGCGCTGAAGTCCAGCTGTTGTCCAAGGAGCCTAGGATGAGTAACTCCACAGATGTAGACCTACAGGGTGACTTTGGTGAAATTTAATTATCTACACACACACACACACACACACGCACATACTTGGGTACAGCCACAAATAAAATAAAAGACACAGAAAAGAACACACAGTTTAAAGACATGCACAGTTTTATACACTTGTACTCTGTAACATGTCCTTCACAGAGAGAACACATGACTCCTCTGAGACTGAAGCAGCTCAGATGGGACCAGCCTAGACAGAGATAATGTGGCCTTCACACATAAACAGCAATGATGGGAAACACTGCCAGCGTGACGTTAGCAGAAATGAGAGGCTGTTTAAATGGGCAGTGCAGAGAAAGAGAGGGAGGGAGAAGTAGATACAAGAGGAGGAGAGGAAAAGAAATCATTCAATTTAGACTAGCCAGTCATAATTCATTTGTTAGTAGTTCCACGCGTGTCAAGAATTCTGTTAGGAACAAGAGTGTCAGAATCTTAAATCAATGCAGAATAGATTAGATTATAATTATAAAAGTGAAGACATTCCTTGAAACAAGTTGATTTGCATTAGAAATGTCTGAACACTGGCAGATTCTGTCCAACAGATAAACGTAACACGTTTCTTTCCAAGAAATTCCTGTGGTTCCCCGACTGATTCACGGCTGGGCTCACATCTAAACTAATACTTGAAGAAATTAGGGATTTCATATATTTTCAGAAAGGTTGTTCTTGTTTTTTGGGTTCGTTTCCAAATGAGACATCGACCATTTCCTTGAAACAAAGGCCTACTCCTACAAAATAACTGCTTGCATGACTTCTGAGGTTATGAGTCACTGTAGGAGTGCACAAGTTTGATGTGGATTCAGTCTGGGTCACATTCCTAAATAAGACGCATTTTTTATTACTTTACTTTTGAACCCAACAGGTGAGAATGTATTAGCAAAATGTTGCCATTTGATCTAGACCTACAATGTTGAAATTGATCCACATAATTTTTTAGTATTACCTACAAGATGTGGATGGATGAATGATCTTTGAGACTGGACATGTCTGACTAAATGATGATGCTAGTTCATTTCCCCATTCCCATCTCCAACTCATTAGGCAAGAAAATCACCAGACCAGCTTACTGTGGTTCTCAATGGAACCCTGAGTCCAAACACGTGAGTTTGAGTATATGTGTGTCTGATCAAAAGTATTTTTCAAGAAACAATAAAGAGTCATGTCTTTGATACTGGTGCAATTCTTTATTTAACATTAGACTTGCTAGTTTCATCATATCCAATCATCAAATACTTGTTAAATGAACTGTTGGTCTACATTTCTGATGATACTTCTTGATATTACACGGTGATATTGATTGTGTTTGTCTTGTCTTATTGTAAGTTGTTGTTTTTTTTTGTTTATTCTGAATGTTCAAATAGCTGTAATGTTTATTTATACCACTACTACTCCTAATAATAGTAGCAGCAATAATATATTTCTATTTCCTTCACTTGCTTTTAAGAAAATTCAGTTTGAAAACTAAATATTCAACCAAACAACTGGTGACATTGCATTTGTTGGCCAAAGGAAGAAGCGCGATTGCGATGCAGCGGTATTCATCATTCCTGATCCTCTTCCCAACCCCCATCTCTCTCTCTCTCTCTCTCACGTGGATGCAGCGAGAGCAGCATGAGGGGAAACAAAATAAAGGCTCATCTGCTCTTTACTGGGGCACCTATTCTGTACACCTCAGCGTGACATGGCTGTTCATCATCATCTTATTTTCATCTTCCTGCCTTATTGAGATGCCGCCTTCAAGGTCACTTGCTCATACACCTTTGGTTTTGTGCGTGTATGTGAATGCCCTTGCAGAGCAAGAGTTTCCTTTCATCTCTGATACGACGCTTTCTCAACGTGACCACTGTCCAGTAATAGATCCAGCTGTAGAATGTGCTGCTGTTCAAAATTGAAGCCCTGTTTGCATTCAAATTGCAGAAGCTGCTGAAACATATTATTTTGCGAAAGCACAGGCTACAATAAAAACTGAATTCTGTGGTTCCAACAGTACTGTCTCCATAATGAGAGAGGAGCTCTTAAGCTCTTGAGCTGGGAGGACTTTGAACTATTTCATTAAATGTTTCTGCCAGAAGGACAAATGCTCATGTGCAGAGAAGACATTTTGGGTACACTGATTTGTGAAGTTGGTGGAGCAGATTAATGCCACTCTTGTGTCTGTATGTTATATCTCATATATCTCTTATAACATTTTAATGCTTGGGTTTTTGTACAGATTAAACACAATGAGATTTAACAATAAGCTACAAATGTGTGAACAGACATGTGAGTGGCATCGATTTTCATCAGAGTCCTTGCAAAAAAGCAAGCAGGTGTGTTTCCCAAAATGTCGAACTATTCCCTTAAAATTCAGATTTGTCTTGCCATGTCGGCATGGCGATGAACATGGCGGCAATGAACATGGCAGCAATAATCCTGGCGCTCCTTCGGTCTAGAGAGGATCGCATATGTTATTCAATCCCTCTTCTATACACTCGCTCTCTCACTGAGTATTAAGTCCTCCACATGGCCGAAAATAGCCATGGGTTCTCCTTTGGGAATTACAGCAGAGCTTTGCTGCAATAATCTGTGTGTGTGTGTGTGTGTGTGTGTGCGTGTGTGTGCGTGTGTGTGTGTGTGTGTGCGCAACAATCTATGCCTACAAGGACAAAGCTGGGTTCATTAGCATGTGTTATTCCTTCACATTTCATATTTCACTGCGATGTTCAACCTGCACGATTCCTCTCCTGTTGAAGGCCTCGTGCTTTCGTTTCAACACAGAGACATTTTCACACATTTAGCACATTGATCATTTGAGGTTAAGAGAGAAGTGAAGAACTGCCAGCAAGGTTTTGCTAACTGCAGGAGACGTTTTAGAGCTGCAACTATAACCTGTTAGGAAACTGTTTATTTCATCACATTTAGATTTCCTAAATGCTCACAGTGATCTCTGAGCATGCCCTCTTGTACATGAATAACTTGCATGGGACATATAACGTTGCTTAATCAGCAGAGTCAGATAGAGGCCATGACAGGAAAAAACAACCAGAGCAGCAGAAAGGGAGAAAGACAAATATGGGACAACTATTCCAGATGGTGGGGCAAGAGGGGCAGAAAACAGAGAGAGAGAGTAGTTGGACAAACACAACACAGCATTGCCTCTCTCCAAACACAGAGATTCCTAAAATGGCTGAAAGTCGACAGGCAGATCCCAGATGAACTTGACCAATTTAATGCTTTTAAAGTCTGTACAAAGACACTCTTGAGGGTCAGATTTGGTCCAAAATGGCAGCAATGAACGCAGCAAGAACAGAGTTCAAAACTACCTCTTAGGCCTTGTATGCACACACACATAATGTAATGACCCCTCAGGTCTACAGGCATGTGGCTACATAAGTATGAACCTTTTGGTTGTATTTCTGTTACACCGATTAGTTTTGACACAGAAAATAAAAACTGTGAACTTTGTTTTATATAAAGTGCTTGTCGCAGCACACTGCACATGTGGGAACTGACTAAATGTGAGATTTTCGTGACTTTCTGTCATAAATGTTAACACGACCTCCTGAACTGTGATCACTGATTCACCAACATAATAGAACGGTTAATGTTTTCCCCTCACAGTCCCTAACCCTGATATTCTCTGAAATAAGAATCTGAAATTCCAAGTCTGGAAAACACTTGGTTAGATTCTGTGATATTCCATGGATTCCACAAGCAGTGGGAGCCCTGAACAATCAGTCTGAGAAAGGAACAGCAGACAGACAGATAGAGAGCGAGAATAGACAGAGGTCAGTGTGGCCGCCAGCTGTTTGAGATGAATAGACCATTATGTAGAACAGAGGGCTGCAGATGGCTAGTCAGCACACTGATACACACACACACGCACACACAGAGTACATTTTAGGAAGCCTAGAGAGGACCCTCACATGACCATAATGAAACAGTCTGGTGGTTTACATGCAATCATTTGTAAGAAAGGACATTAGGAATACAAATCATTGATATTTTACTGTAAATAAATATCAGTTTGACTAATCATTACTGCTAACAGCTTTAATCCACCCTGTTTAAACTTTATATTTTTACATTGTGCATGTTTTTACGTTTGCATTATTCAAGGTCAGGTAGTAATACATAGGTAGTATACTCTAATTCTCAGCAAGCAATGCACTTTTACTACATTTGCAGTTTGTTTGGAATCAATAGAAGCAGAACTGAGTGGTGAAATCCATGCATGCACCATTTCATTTACACGTGATCTCTGAAAAAATAATGAAGTGCACTTCTCAGCAAGCACAGATAAGAAGAGCACGTAGTGCGACTTTCTGTGTATCTAAACAGATGAGTGAGATTTTATCAGAGAGGATAACTGTTTATATTGAAGGATATTAAAAAAAGCGTGTTTATCCAACTTCTCAACACACACACAAGATAAAATCACGTTCTGAAACACCAACATATGCACACAAAGATGTGAGTTGATGCAAACACACTCATCCTTAAGTGCACTCAGATACAAACACTAACAGATGCTCTACACACACACACACACACACACTGTCAGTTTTAAGTTGACGATGGCTGCCCACCGTCAGCACGGTATGAACGTATTGTGCAACACACCGTATTCAACACACAACTTTCACCTACACGTACCTCTACATTATATGCGGAACTCATACGCTTTACATACGCATTAAAACGTTTTCACACAAAATGATCCTGAGGCCAACTGTGGCGCAAGCTTGTTCGGTAATGCTCTTCAGAGCAAAACACAAATATGTTCGTGTTGACAACTTGCTGAACATGTCACTGTATGATGCCTCGTTAGCAGCGGCTGGCTTCACGTTCACCTCTCACACAATGCTTTACTGCTGGACACAATATGACCCATCCATACATCATTTCCAACAGAATTTGAAGCTCCTGTTCCCATCTGACATAAGGAAATAATTGCAACCCATCAATTTGAAGAAGCTCAAAGAACAAAAGGGATTTTATTATTATAATTTAAAATTCAGGTACACTGACTGCGGTGGATTATTGGGTATATGACAATGAAAAAGCACAGAAATTACAATTAGTTAAAGTTACACAACAATTTTTAAGTAATCATTGACAGAATGTAATTAAATGATAGAAGATTTAACATATTTATGATGACAGACAGCTGGTGGTCATTTATATAGCTTTTTATGTTGTCGCTACTATCGTCTCACTTCTTACCGTGAATATATTTTCATTTGTTAATCTTCATGCTGCTTAAATTCACACATTTTAATATTTTAGCATCATGTGTTTGTATGTAATATATTATTCTTCTATCTTATTTCATGGACAGTAGATTTCTCTTCTGTACTTTTCTTCGGCTCAAATATTTTTCCTTAATATTCATAATTGTCAGTTGCATTATGTGTAAAATGAAGTTTTGTTATTTATTTCTTTGCTACATCATGCAGTTACCCAGTAATCCCGACAGGGATTAACAACCATGACAGTTACTTAACACAGGTACTTAATAACATTAACAAAGGCTGCATCCTATTTTGTCTCGTCTGCTTCTTTGGCACCGTTAATGATATCAGTACCACATGAGCTTTTCCTGACAAGTCTGCTGATCTACTGATTAACTAATCCGATACTGTTATATAATTTTGATACATGTACCTTGAAACTATTTAAAAAGACCATCGTTTGAGTTCCGACTTTTCTATTAGAATCTACGAAGTACCACAAGTCGCTGCAGATAATGAGATGAAAACTTCTATTTCTTCTAATTCCTATAAAACTGTTTTAAGGCCGATGCTCACTTGGGCCTGTAATTTAGCATTAACCCACACCACATGACGCTCAGAGCATTATGACACATATTGTTGAAGGAAAGAGGATGTTTGCTGATGTCAACACAGCCTGTGGTCAACACTTTGGAGACTCTCTAAATGAGCATTAAATGCGCGCACACATACAGTGAAATGCTTGTGCACACACACTCGTGTGCACTCATGAGTAATACGTGTTCCCAGATGCAGGCAAGAAAACAAATTGCTGGCCAAAACACATTAATATCTTGTAGCCTTTGAAGTGTGTTCACGGATCGCGCTGAACCACTTCTCAACACTTAATACTGTTGTCTGTGAACATAGAGAAGGAACAGCACACAGCAGCTGCGTCATACATACAGAGCAGCTATTTTAACAACTACAACTATGATCCCTTGTGTCCTTTGTGCATTCACCGTGTTGATGATGGCAATCAAATCAATGTACTCAGTGAACTGTTCATAGCACAATATGTTACATCAAAACAGCAACAGGAACAGAACTGATGCATGTTTAATTTGATCAACTATAAAATTGAGTGCATCTATAAAACATTGTGGCTGCTTTCCCTGAGCACATGCCGAATAAGATTGTTTAACGCATAGAGGCCTGGGTAATGTGATCTGCTATAGGTATTATCTTCAAATCACCCATGAAATGGAGAATGCATGCACGAAGAAAAGTCCTGGAAGACCAGAGGTCAGCAGTTACACTCAAGGGACAGTGTTTTTCAGCGTGCATACAGCATGAGAGGTCAGCACAGGCTTACAGGTGGAGACATGGGCCTCTATATTTTATATGTGGTGTCTGTTCCTAAAACCACACATAGATTTTCATTTTTAAAACCTAGACTTATAGGTTCCTCTTGCTAGCTTAGGCCTATACTGTCGCCCCTGTAAAAGCTTGCTGAGGTATCAGACAATATCTTCCCGACTTAGCATTGCACTCCTGTAACAGTGTCAGACTTGTGATGGAAAGTTTACAAAAATAAAAAAACCTTCACAATTGATGGAGCAAAGCCACAGATACCATATTTCTTATTCCATGCATTCCTTGACAAAACCTGGTGCCTACATTACCCACAGTGCATCTCGGCTGCTAGCAATTTGGTCAGTGTGTTGTGCTACGAGCCACAAAGACTCTAAACAGCTTTTTATTTTCACACAAACACACACACACACACACACACACACACACACACCAGTTCTGAGCTATCTCCATGACAACAGAGCAAACCTTACCACTGAAGAGGACCGAAATGACCTTTGAGTTGATTCGACACCTTTCTGACAGTGTTAACAAACATTTGAATGTTAACACACAACAAAGCGCGTTTGTTGCACAGCCAAATGTGCACCACATAAACTGGTAACGCAGTGAGTGTGAACGAATGTTCCAGGGGCTTGTTTGTGTTGACTCTCACAAACAGCAAAACCTTTCATCTACAAAAGTGTCACTTAGAAATGAAAAATGTAACAGTACATAGCACACACACAGTCATAGTCAGTGCTGCAACAATGGCCTCATTCGTCAACTGTGCATAAGTAGGACACTTCTAGAGGAGCAGAGGAGCTTCATTACAACTACATGGGAAATCATTATTCAGTATAAGCCTATAGGTCACACATGGAAATATGTAGCCTATGTGTACAGTGTGTATATAGGACAAATGCTATATCATGTATAATAATTCTTTCACTAATTGAGGAGTTGCGGAAATTAATAACAAATTGTTGTTCATGTCATAGCCGATAGTCCACACATGAATTAATGTGGGTCTCAGAGGGTCATGGCACATACATACACAAATTAACAACACACACATCTTATTTCACATGACAAGAATGCTGCACACAGCAAATGTGAATTATATAATAAATGAATGACATAAACATTGGCCAGGTTAGGCATTTTAAGGTCACTTTTTATCTGATGACTTCCTCCTTTAAATTAAAAAAAAAGAAAAGGAAATGTATTATAATGCGTAGAGGCCATGTATTTTCTCAGCTAGCACTCCGTAATAGGGGCATGCATGCAAAGCAATGCTCCTTTGTTTCTGAGGATTTCTTGCCATGTCAAAGCTAATAGAAGAAGAGTTCGTTCTTATCTTACGAAGCACAGGTTGACCTTTGTCACTCAGTTCTGAAGAGAAAAATCCCTCCAATCAGCCTTCATGCAAAGAGTAATATGATGTATCTTCTCCATTCGTCTTGCTGTCAATCATTCAAACAGCTTCCCCAATGTGCCTGGGTAACTCTATCACTTGCTGACCTGATCCATCACTCACAGATTCAAAATAAAAAAAGAGAGCTGCAGGAACAATGATCTCTAAATATAATGTGGATTCCTGCATGAATTGTATAGTGTTGCCACCGGAGAAGCAATATCCCAAATCCATTGAACTGAATTAGGAAGTCACTCTGGCTTGCAGTAAACATTGCATTGTTCTGTGGCGACATTAAAGGAGAAAAGCACTGTCACTTTAATACCGTCTGGCACAATGCACCATTTAAACATTCAGACGCGTGTGTGCTGTTCATAGACATAACGCGTTCCTTTGGTAATAAACCTAAACTAACCAGCGTCTTCGCCGCTGTATTTCTGCCCAGTAACTATCTCCAGCAGCTTCATCGCTCCCCTCGGCCAGGCAGTGACATCACTCCCCTTTCACCCAGTTCTCCGCAGGCTGCAGCGCGAGGTAACGTGCGGTCAACCCGCGATGCATTCAGAGGCTCCTCCAAAGCTCGTACCTCCAAGAGACTTGTAAGGCAAACGCATCCAGAGCAGAGTAAATAATGAAAATTAGCAACACATGACAAGACTTTTTTTTTTTTTTTGTGGGTGTCGATTTATTGCAAACACAAAAAAAAAACAAAAAAAAAAAACTGGAGGGAGGTGTTAAGTGAGTTGGACTGTGATGTATTGATGAATGCACTGACTTCCACGTGCAACCGCAAAACCTCTAAACGAATGAATAATGTCTCGAGGAAGCCAGTAGTTGTCTTTTAACTTGAAATGCGAATCAGGTGAAATGGGCAGATTACGATACTTCTACAAATATGAAAAAATTAAATAGATTAAAAAACTGTATTTTCCTAAACTACGTTTTGATGTGTGCCCTTTCCCTTCGGCTGTAGAAAGAGGGATGTGCGTTGATCTAGAAATTACATTTTTATTGTACTACATTTATTTGAAAATAAATACTAATAATAATAAACATTTACATTAAAATTAATAGAAAATGCCACACGTTAAAAATGCAGATGTGGGCCAGTGGATTCAATTCAAGCATGACGTGATGCTATTGTAATGAAGTGTTTTGTCATTTGTCTCGATGCGTAGCTGATCAGGCCTAATTCGCTGTTCTCTTGATCAATGGTCGTTGATTTGCATCTGAAATATGTCCGACAGCATCTGAAGGCCACATAAGTGCCGACGTTGCAGGCAGGAAGAGAGAGACACAAACCAACGTTTATCTCTACCAGAGTTCCTGCCGCCGCTGTCGCTGGTTGCTTGTGTGCATCATGTCTCCGTATCATGGCGCATCTACCAGAAACGCAAAATGTCTTTTGAGGACAATTTGTGTTTTTCCCAGCTATTTCTTTTTCCCAGACAGATGTGACACAAAGACAAACATGGCCCAGGCAATCCGTACACCATCCCCCTCTTATCCTGCTTTCCTTCATTCTGGCCCGGGGTTACTATCGGACAAACTTCTCCTCCTCCTCCTCCTCCTCCTCCTCCTTTCTCTGTGCCGGGGTTACCATCGGACAAACCCTCCATCCTCCTCTTCTTCCTCTCACACTGCTGGGCTGCACCCATGGAGACATGCATCAAGCCTGCTTTTAGTTTCTTTCTTTCTACCGTAGCTTTTATGATACATTTATGCAGCGGCACGCTGAAATCACAAGGTTAACAGTGAGACACGTTGCAGCTTCATTTATTCCCACAAAGAGTACCGTCGTACAGTCTCCGCCTCGGTTCTGTCCGGGGTTACTATCGGTCAAAGGGAAAATGAGGAAGCTGACACTTTTCCGTTCGTGCTCCCGTTTTAAAAAGGAAACGAATTTAGGCATTCAAACCAAGTTGGCAATGCTTTCGTACAACAAGAAGAAAGGATGGAGTGACCAGTGGACGAGTGAATCCACAGGCTGCTATATTTCAGTGCAAAACAGGCATATTTACTCTGAGCCCAAATTTCAAAACCCCAAACACAAACGTTGTTGTCAAAAAGCAAATATCTGGTATTGCTAAGATACCTAGAAGCCCAGATTCTTAGATAGAGACTAACGATTCTCCCCCTGTCCTCTGTGATCAAACCTTGACATTAAAGTCCCCCTGTGCACCATTTTGTAATTTCCCCTGATTGATATGCGACAAGTCACTCAACAAAAAAAGCCTTTGTCTGTGATGGGTTCGTTGAATTGGACTTGACTGCTTTTTTTTGTTGCTCCCAATGTAGGTATACGTCTACACAATTGCAAAAACAATTTAATTTCTTAATCGTCATGCTGCTTAAATTCACACATTTTAAATATCTTAGTATAATGTGTTTGTATGTAATATATTATTCTTCTATCTTATTTCATGGACAGCAGATTTCTCTTTGGTATTTTTCTTCGGCTCAAATATTTTTCCTCAATATTCATAATTGTCAGTTGCATTATGTGTAAAACGCACTTTTCTTATTCGTTTCTTTGCTACATCATGCAGTGACCCAGTAATCCCGACAGGGATTAACAACCTTTTTACACATCAGATAATCTTCACAGTTACTTAACACAGGTACTTAATAACATTAACAAAGGCTGCATCCTATTTTGTCTCGTCTGCTTCTTTGGCACCGTTAATGATATCAGTACCACCTGAGCTTTTCCTGACAAGTCTGCTGATCTACTGATGAACTAATCCGATACTGTTATATAATTTTGATACGTGTACCTTGAAACAATTTAAAAACACCATCGTTTCAGTTCAGACTTTTCTTTGAGAATCTACGAAGTGCCTCAAGTCGCTGCAGATAATGAGATGAAAACTTCTATTCCTCCTAATTCCTATAAAACTGTTTAAGGCCGATGCTCACTTGGGCCTGTAATTTAGCATTAACCCACACCACATGATGCTCAGAGCATTATGACACATATTGTTGAAGGAAAGAGGATGTTTGCTGATGTCAACACTTTGGAGACTCTCTAAATGAGCATTAAATGTGCGCACACATACAGTCAAATAGAATTCAATATATAATTGAAAAGCCAAGTGGCCCCTTTGTTGCATGTCTACTTTTCAGTTCATGGTAAATACTTTGACTCTGTATTGTAAAGAGTTTTTGCAGGTATTACAATCCTGTTTGAGTGGTAGGCAAATGTTTTGTTGACTCAGTCAATAAAAGACAGCAATTAGTCTTTCATTCACAGATGTCTGCTTTGTAGATTTGGGTCAAGTTGCAGGGGTTTCTGTATAATTCAAAGATTTGGGAATTCTGTAGAAGCTGACAGCAACCATGGGTGATCATAATTGTTTTTACATCTGATTTCCCATGATCACACTTAATTTCATAATACAGAGATACATTCATGTTTTCAAGTGAACTCTAACATTGTATTCTTTCTGCTTTCCAATGCAAACTCTGATGGACCACTGACTGTCAATTATTTTAGATTAAGGACACAACCATTTGGATCACAAGAACACAATATTTGATCTCTCAAAATGACAATTTCATCACACGACAATGCTGTTATGTTGTTTTATCTTGTGATTATGTTAATTATGCACAACAAAATTGTACTTTCTGATGTCAAGATCATGAAGCTGTTTAATGGTTGATGATGCCTTGATAATTAGCACACATCCCACCTCAGTGATCTAACATTGACATATTTCCTTTTCAACCCGTAAATGTGAATGCAGTTGTGTTGTTCCTCTTCTAAGTCTTATCGGAACATATTTTTAGACTGATGGATAATATGAATGTACACTTGTTTTATTGGTGAAAGACAATAAAGGCTCATGGATCACCACCTACTTACTGTATGTCCCTTAACCAAATTACCACACATACCGTACCTCTATAAAGGTTTAAAACGGTCAAATTACAGTCAAAGAAGCCAACGTTTTGAACAGTCCACTCCTCAACCAGGAGTGTTATAACATCCCAAGTGGGCTATTAGTCTAGTGATCCCATCAGTCTGGTGGGTGTAAGCTAGTTCACGCTGTGCCAGCCATAACAAACCATTGTCCTCCAGCCAGTGGGAATAACCGCACCTGACACCTTAATACACATAATAGCACAATGAATGAGATGTGAACATCTGAACTCACTACAAGAAAAAGGGCAAGATTTTTGTCACTTTTCAACACAACTGACTTTATAGTCACACATATTTCTCTGTCACGCCAGTATAATTTGATGAAAATGGACTATTGTTGCCTTCATACTCTGTCTCCAACGTTTGTCCCAGACTGGGTGGAGGGGAGCACCTTGTACTTGTTTTTTTTCAATTTCATATTTGCAGATTAGTGTCCTCAAATGTCCTGAAACAAGACTGGAACACGATTGCCTGTTATCTCCAGGGAGCTGCTCTGTAGCTGACAGTGACCTCTGACCCTCTGAAAGGACAAGAGGTGGCAGAAGGAAAGAGCTGTTTGAGATAAAAAGAGATCAAATGCAATCAGTCTCTTTGTAAATGGTTTTGTGAATGAAGCAATTGACCAATTGAGGTATATAATTGTTTTAAGAAACTCAGGCCTTCATAGAAAATAGGTTGGCCCTTATTAATTAATACAAAACTATTCTTTTAGAATAACCAAAACCATGTAACCTCTTAGAAAAGGCTATAAACTCAAACTTTAAACACTTACTCTAGTCACTTAAAATTTATTTACAGTCTGGTCCATAAGTATTTGGATAGTGACACAATTTTTTGTAATTTTGCCTCTGTACATTATCACAATGGATTTGAAACTAAGCAATCAATATGTGATTGAAGAGTAGACTTTCAGCTTTAATTCAAGGGGTTTAACAAAAATATCACATTAAGCATTTAAGAATTACAGCCATGTTTATACAAAGTCCCTCATTTTCAGAGGCTGTCATGGCCAGGTGCGGCCTGTTCCTTCACTATTTCATGTCAAATTAAGCAGATAAAATGTCTGGAGCTGATTCCAGGTGTTTGGTAGCTGTTCATAGGAAATCTCAATATGTGGTCCAAAGAGGTGTCGATGCAAGTGAAGAAGGCCATCATTAGGCTGAAAAAACAAAACAACCCTATCAGACAGATAGCAGAAACCTTAGGAGTGACCAAATCAATAATTTGGTACATTCTTAAAAAGAAAGAATGCACTGGCGAGCTCAGCAACACCACAAAAGGCATGGAAGACCACGGAAGATAACTTAAAGTGGATGATCGCGGAATTCTTTCCTTTGTGAAGAAAAACCCCTTCAAAACATCTAGCAAAGTCGGGAACACTCGAGGAGGTAGGCGTATCATTATCAAAGTCTACAATCAAGAGACGCCTTCATGAATGTAAATACAGAAGGTTTACTACAAGGTGCAAACCACGTAAAACTCAAGAACGGAAAGGCCTGGTTAGACTTTTCCAGAAAACATCTCATGAAGCCTGGCCAATTCTGGAACAAGATTCTTTGGGCAGATGAAATCAAGATTAACTTGTACCAGAATGATGGGAAGAGAAGAGTATGTAGAAAGAAAGGAACGGCTCATTATCCAAAGCACACAACATCATCTGTCAAACATGGTGGAGGTATCGTTATGGCATGAGCATGTATGTGATGTGACTGCTGATGGAAGTAGCAGGATGGATTCTGAAGTGTGTAGGACTAAACTATCTGCTCAGAATCAGCCAAATGCTGCAAAACTGATAGGATGGTGCTTCACCATACAGATGG
>JAVQJF010028789.1:0-32659 GCA_036023855.1 Gadopsis marmoratus | reverse complement strand
TCTACGATCCTCAACGTTGCCTGTTTCTGTGCAAGTGTATCTATAAGAAGTGATGCTGTTTTGAAGGGTATTAACACCAAATATTGATTTGATTTAGATTTTTCTTTTGTTGGCTCACTTATCATTTTGTTAATTGACGAAACTAAACTATTAACACATCCATTTTTTAAAGCATTCTTAGTTTACAGTATTTTTTCACACCTGCCTAAATGTTTTGCACAGTACTGTATATAGTTCTGGCTCTATATAGTCCAATTTTAGTTGAGCAGGACGGATGCGGCGTTCAGGAGGGTCCCCTAGGACCACCAGAGTGACACTTAGTCATTTGTAGAAAAGAGGAGAAAAATGATCATATATAACACAATTACTATTCTGTGTGTCTTATGTAATGTATGTTTTGGACCGCAGGAAGAAAGCTTGCTTGACAACACATCAGCCTATGAGAAACCTTCTGCCATTTTAAATTTCTTGAGATTGGACCCGGTGTTTGCGTAGCTGTTGGTACCACAAACAACGGTGACGTGGAGCTGATGAAAAGTCTGCTGCCCCATGTGAGGGCCGATCTCACGGCCTTCAGATTATGAGACTGACGCGCTGCCAACTGCGCCAACGAGACCTGAAAACATATATATCGTGGAACACAGAAACATCTGAACCTGCTTTATAATCTTTAATATAGTTACAACAATAATGATAACAATAATAATGACAATAACATCAGTATTTAATTTGTCACTTCGCATTGATGTGTAGTGAGACTGTCCAGTAGAGTAGAAGTCATCAACTACATGCATCTATTTTTAAAAGCTGTAATGGAAAAATTTAACCATATTATCTGTTTTTCCTGTGTATTGTATTTTGTTTATCATTTTAATGTCTTCTACACACTTTATTACATGAGTGCATTAGCTGTGGTATTTTGCCTCTAAAGCAAACTGCAGGAAACTGTTGCAAGGGCAGGAACTATATGACCCCCATAAACCCCACTCCCTTCCTGTGCAAGAAAAGAGATACTATCTGTGACCTGCAACAAAAACCTACCCCCTCCCTTTTAACACATACAGGCTTGTATGTGTATTCTCACCCTTATCTGAGTGCATCTGGGGAGGATGATCTCGAAACTATAAAATCCCAGAGCAACTGTTACTTTTCTGTACTCTAACACAGACGGACTTAGGCTCTCTGTCGATGGTACCTTAGAAGCTTCTAATAAAACCATACAAAGACATTCTTTGATACTCTCACTTATTTGACAGATTCAACAAAGAAATCCACAACATTCTCTCAAATGTAATTTTGGTCAGAGTACACTTACATTTTTATTGCATTTAGAATACATCTGTGTTTCAATTTTTCTATTACAACCTAACCCTGTAAATTTATTCAAGTTAATTTGATGTGTGTATGTTAGCTCAGGCTAAAACTAAGGATTTTCTAAATGTATATTACATGCTTGTTTGTTTTTTGTTTGGATTTTTTTACAGCGCCTTGTGTAGTTTCTGGCATCACAGCCATCGGAAGCACAACTAAAATGTCAGTGAGCTGGACGCAAGCATGCGGACAGGTGACCTCCTACACTGTCCTGCTGTACAAAAACCTTCTGTTGGTGAATAGCAGCATGGATCTGAGCAACACTACTGCAAATATGCAGTTTCAGGGACTGACACCAGGAGTGCTTTACTGTGTGACCGTGGTCACCAAAAGTGGACATGTGCAGAGTAACAGTTCGAGTGTTTGCAATGCAACTTGTGAGTTACATCAACATCACGACTTAGAAACCTGTGCATACATGTGCAAAATATGTGCTCTGTATGTATTTGAAAATGTTTATTTATGACAAACGTCTGTAGTGTTTGACTTGAGTACTAATGAAATTGTATTCCTTCTCCTGTTCAGTTCCCAACCCTCCTGGTCCCATCATGGTGGTGTCTCAGACTGAGGCATGCATCAACTTTACCTGGCACCTTCCAGGGGACATGGACTATAATCAGTACAACTTCTCTGTGTCCAACTTTAACGGCTCATTTCTGGTTACAAACAACTGGTTCCTGCTGTGCAGTCTGCAGTCTGGAAGCCTCTATAATATCTCTGTTGTTACTGTAGGCGTGTGGAACTATAAGAGCACAGAAGTGACAGCAGAAAGCTATACCAGTGAGTGTGATTAACACACACCCGATCACACCAGGGTTATTTCTGTGGATGTATTTTATTTATTTCAGTCTTGTTTTAGTCAGGGTTTAATGTGGGTTTCTAGTTTATTTAATAATCTACTTGCAAGTGTGATGTTTTGGTGTTATTTCTTTACTGGTATGCTTTATATATTCTCCGGTATTGGTTATCATTACTACTATTTTTGTGATACAGTGACAGGTTCCAAAGAGGCATTTTGTATATGTTTGGCAGCAATAGTACTTGCCCCCAAAAATTGTAAAGCATGTAAAAAATACATTTCTATTGCAATTCCTCAATTAGCGTTAAGTAAAAATGTTTAATGTTCAAAAGGTTTAATGTTTCTTTTGACTATGAACTACCTTAATCTTAGTTTAATTTCTGACAATAACCTTGATGGACAAAACCAGGCAGATTCTGACACTTACAGTTATATTATTTAACTGCTTTATGAGCCAGGTGGGTGGGTTTTATCATATCAAGGCCATTCAGAAGCACCACATGACATTGGGCACATAATTACTACAGCATATTGACTTCCAAATGCTTATTTGTAAAACCTTTTAACCCCTTATGCCTGTGTGTCGTACCACAGATGCTATTTATACTATTTTGCCCAACTCTGACACGTGAAAACACATACCTGTTCTGTATATCCACTGTGTCTCATGTGTCTCATTTTCTCAGGACCCTATGCTGTAACCATGCTGAGGCATGAAAGAATCACCACAAATGCAGTGACCTTGGTGTGGCAGCAGCTGCAGAACAAATCTACCTACTCATATCTGGTGCAGGTCTCCAACAGCTCCAATGTTCTATCTCAAACGGTCCCCAACACCACAATCACAATCACTGGACTTGCCTCTGGGAGCAACTACAGCTTCACTGTTACATCACAAACAGCAGATGGCACTAACTCAACTCCTGTGACAGTGTCCTACTTTACACGTGTGTATGAATCCTATCAAAGATAATGTTTCTGCACCTGGGAAGTAGCAAAATGAAACTAAATGTTCAAACTATTCAATTCAGTTGTATTCATATGGCACCAAATCACAACTGAAGTTACCTCATGGCACATTTCATATAGAGCAGGTCTAGAATGTAGCCTACTCTTTATAGCAATATTTAGAAACCCAGCAATTCCCACCACGAGCAACCAAACAACCAAAGTAAATAACAATTAAACAAGTTTAGTTTAGTTTCTGTAGCCTTTGTACTGAAGGGAATGCTGCGTTTTTGATAGATTGACAGAATATGAAATACTGTAAGGTTATGTGCGTTATGTTGATTCATAAGAAACACTTTCTTCTCCGTTTGTAGGACCATATAATATTACATTGTTGAATGCTGAAACCATAAACACAACAGCTATAAATCTGAATTGGATGAAACCACTGGATTACAAGAATGGATATACATATTTGGTTAAGACTACACGCTGCAGCTCCCAAAACGAAACCTTTGCAGTAGAAGAAGTACAGATCTCAGATCTCACCCCTGGGACCGAGTGCACCTTCTGTGTTTTTGTCAGGGCAGCGGATGGCATCACTGGGGAACCGAACTGTATCTCTCAGTATACTAGTAAGGCTGTCACCTGTCATTTCTGTTTCTTTATTTCAAATGGTCAGCGTGGTTAATCAGCTTTAATCCTTCCTCCTCCACACATTAACAGAGCCTGAGCCAGTGCAACCCAGCATCTCTAGCCAAGGCTCCAATTGGTCAGTCCTGGTGTCATGGACCAAACCTCCTGGGAATGTGGACAGTTATAAGGTTTCTCTGAACAGCACTTCCACAGCTTTACAGGAGGTAGTGCGGAACTCTACCATAACCTCCTGGCTGTTTGAGAGCCTGTCCGCTGGAAGGCTTTACACTGCCATGGTAACCACATGTAGTGGATCCTTCAATGCATCATCTGTATTCATTACTAATGCAACTTGTAAGTATGACAATATTTTTAGATTTTAAAGTTTTCATATACTTTACATCATTGTTGAAGTTTTCCAAAGTATACTGTTAACTTTTTTAGATGTTATATATGGATTGCACATTTAGTATTTATTATTGAGTTTTTAGACAATTTACCTGACTTGAAGCTTGTGTAAGTGGGAATCCACAACAGTGAAATATTGTGTGCCTTTACTTCTTTATTATCAGGTTTATGTGTGTCACCATGTGATGCTTCCTTCTGCATGGCAAATAATACAAGAAAAATTAAAAAAAAAGATTTTGACAGATTTTTCAATTAAGTCAGCTGCTATTGATTGGCAAAATAAATACTATGACTATATCATAATATTTTGTCTCTTGAGAAAAGCACTACATGCCTGCTGACAGACGTTGCATTGACAAACTGTGTTTTAGAAAAATCAAATGGACAAACAGGACATAGGACATATAGTAAAAAGGAAAATATGATTGTGCAGTCATTTCATGAATAAATAAGGTTCATCAACCATCAGCCAACTGTTAAATATCACGTGTCAGAGCTTCCTTTATTGCATAAACAGCATAAACGGAGTTTCCAAAAAAGGGTCTGCTCACACCGGTATTATCACATGATGATAGCAAAGCTTAAAGGCAGTGAAATGCTTACTGTGACAGTTTACCTGTCTCAAGCAAATACTACATTTCTGCAAGTTGATATTTTTAAGGTAGTGAAGTGGAAGTGAGGACAACTAAAAAGTTATGGTATGCTTTGGAAAATGGCTGGCGGTAATGTAAAATCCATCCCTCCTCCAGTCCCTAACCCTCCCGGGCCAATTGTGATCCAGTTGAAGACAACCAACTCCATTGGCATTTCGTGGATGGAAGCTCCTCTGATGACCGGCACATCATTTCAGTACCTGGTGACTAACATATCACAGCAGGGAAGCAAATACATCACTACCACCAGCACCAGTTATACGTTTGCCTCCCTGCTTTCTGGGACGTCTTACAACATCTCTGTGGCAACAGTGGGCGCCATGGGTTTTGTGAGTCAGACAGTTGAGAGCCCAATGGTCACCACAAGTAAGGGTTTTATTTCTGTACCCAAGCCCTGTGCAAGCTCAAGCACTTTCCTGTTTCAGCTTCACTGCCTAGTACGATTTACATCTCTCAAATCTCTTTCAAACTACCAGGACCGTTCAGTGTGAAGTCTCTTGGGGCTTCTAAACAGGAGGAGACCATCAACGCCACGTGGAAACCACCTGATGAATACAAACAAAGCTATAGTTACATTGTGACCTGGCAAGGCTCAGCTGGGTCCATAACAGACCATACTGGGTATATGATCAACAACCTGGTTCCTGGCAGCAGCTATAACTTAAGTGTCACCACACAGACCTCTGATGGAACACAGGCTGCCCCAAGATGGATTTCCGTCTGCACAAGTATGATCATGACTGATCAATTAATTTCACATAGACTGTGCACATATGACAATTGTGAAAAGTAATCTTAGGAATGATTTTAGGTTGTTGCATTCTGAGTTTTAAAATGTTATCTAATAAGAATTTAGTAACTGTTTAGAATGTTTTATTGATCAAAACGTGAATCCTTTGTACAATTAAACAAACTGAGGTTGATGACAGCTGATATCAAAGTTTAAAGTAATTGAAAGGAAGTCAGTCACGATAAGCAATATAGAACATATATTTTTGGTAATTATTACCAAGATTTAGCTCACCTGAAGACACAAAAAATAATACACGTTTATATAATTAACAGTTTTGTTCATGTTGTGTGTTTCCCCAACAATCATTTCTGTTTGATGCTGCAGATGCAAGCCCGGTGAAAAACCTGCAGTGTACAAGTCCGAACCAAACAAACGCAGTAGTCAACCTGTCCTGGACTAATCCCGATGGCAAAAGCTCTGGCTTCTGGGTCACTGTAAACAATGGCTTGCTGAACTTCTCGACAAGCACCTGTGGTCAAACGGTCTCCAAACTGAATCACTATACTAAATACAATATGACTGTGGAGACTCTGAGCTGTGGGGACCCCAGCACTCCTGTGTCTCTTCTCTGCCAGACAGGCATCACAAGTAGGACATAATACTTTGTGAACATTATAATACACCACTGTAGAATGTAAACACAGATAATATGTTCAAACACGTTTAAATGCAAGTACTTGAAATAGTTTGAGAAACATACAGCACGCTTTTATATGTCTGTTGTTAATGAGAACTTTTTTGCAGATCATTTCAGACATGCAATCCATTTAATTCACATACACTGTATCTGTGGTTAGTTTCCTTGGTTGGCCTGTAGTCGACAGTATTTCAAGCACAAGTACAAGAGGTTGCCTTGTGTTGTTTAGCATGGATGGTGGGTATTTTTAAAAACAAAGAAAAGGAAAAAAACATCAACGTAGAAACTGATACGTATATTGCAGCATTTGAGAACAAAACCTCTCAAAATGTAATCTTTTCTTTCCTATTTTTTCACAGATGCACCCATTCCAGTTAACTATCAGTCACTGTTGAACGTGGCTAAAACGGTATACAACAGCTTCAACCTTCAGATTGACTCTCGCCTGCTGAACAACACCAATGGGCCAATCACACATGTTGGGGTGCTGGTGACAAATAACCTCCCTGGTGGGTTTCCCTTGCTTTCGCGGGAAAAGTTGTGCTTTACATCAATATATGTACTTCTTACTTTTAATTTTTAAATTATTATTATTTGTTTTACATGATAAATAAGTTAGACTCATGACAAGAACTTTTCTGTCAAAAGCCAATTTCTGTTTTTGGCCATTCCTGTCCCTCCAGGTGGCACTTCTAATTTTACAATGTACTTGGAGAAAACTTATGATCAGTGGAAGGCAAAGGCTACTCCAGTATATCTGGCAACAGTCACAGAGATCGAAACCCGCAGTGCAGAAAACCAACTAACCATGGTTGTAGGAGGTGGATCCGCATGGGAGGGCTACAATAATGGTGATCTGGACGACAATGAGAAATACCAGTAAGAATACAAACCATATAATATGGTGTATAAATAGGTGTGCAGCAGCAGGTAATATACAGTAGTAACTTGTCGATGATAGAAATAACTGTAATAAGATTACCTTCTCTATGGGTCATTGCTGTAGTATGTAAAATCATTAGTGGTCTAATATTCAGCAGTCTGTAAATATGGCTTTTACATTTTCAGTCACACTTTGTTAAATAATTATTTTATTTTAATAATTGTATTCAAACTGTTTATGCTACGGAGGATGTCAGCCGTCACCATTTAATCCGGTTACTTTATGTTCCAAGCCGATACATTAACCTAGAATGACGTATTTGTACTATGATGAATCATACCATTATCCAGCAAATGTTACAGCATGAGATATTTCTATATATTCAGTGACAGAGGTTATGAAGAAATGCAAAAATAAAAAAAACACAAGTCAAAGCATAAGATACATATATATACTGTATATAAAAAAAATGTTTTTTAAATCTCTTAACTGACTTGTTTAATCCTACAGATATGCTATTGTGCTGTTCACCAGTCTGACTCTGCAAAAGAGCCTTGTGAATACTCAGTTATCCCTGGTCTCAATAACAAACTTCTATCCTGCTATTCAACTCCCAATGAACCCAGGTACCACATTCAAACACAAAGTTGTTGTTGGTTTTGGGGTTTGTTTGTTTTTTTGCTATGAAATGCTCCCATAATTTTAGGAAATGCTAAATGGTCTCTTTCTCTTTCTGTCTTCATCTTTGTCAACATTTTAGTTTACATTGGCATTGCTGTCGGAGCAACATTGGGGATTTTATGTGTTCTCATCATCATCCTCATTGGCTTCATTATCTACTGGAAAAGGTTTGTCACCCTCATCATTGATTAAAAATTGTGTGGCGATGACTGACCTCTAAACTCTACTCAAACTATTTATGCATTGTAGGATATCCAACAAAGAATCATCAGACATCCAGATTCATTCCATGAGGTAAGGCTTTCACTTTTACCATGTTATACTAAGTTGAAAGTAAATGGACAACTGTTTCTATAACTGTGGGTCAACAATGCTTTTTCCTCTTTCTTTTTCCAGAGCCAAAATGTAAGTATAACTCCTTTAAATCATAAAGCACGATCAAATATATTAAAAGTTGCACATTGTGACAGGAACAGACTGAAATGTACTGAAATATGGGGACAGAGGTTTTCTGAACAAAACCCATTACTCTTGTCTGATCTCTGTTGTCCGTTTGAGCAGGAGTGTGGCTGTGAGGGTGGAGGACTATGAGGCTTACTACAAGAAACAGAAAGCAGACTCCAACTGTGGCTTTGCTGAAGAGTTTGAGGTGAGACACAAGCGTAATATTGAAGGGCTCCTGACATATAAATTAGCCTATTCGTAGAAGGAAAAAAAATAATCTGAATCGTCATTGGGACCAATATCAAAATGATGTCCAGTATATTATGCAGTTTATTCAAGATAGTTTGAGTCACTAATCACTTTGATGAATGTCA
This sequence comes from Gadopsis marmoratus, assembly GCA_036023855.1. Classification (NCBI taxonomy): domain Eukaryota; kingdom Metazoa; phylum Chordata; class Actinopteri; order Centrarchiformes; family Percichthyidae; genus Gadopsis; species Gadopsis marmoratus. The sequence goes on along the minus strand of JAVQJF010028789.1, from coordinate 24,032 downwards.
ATTTCTAACTATCTGCGCATTTCTAATTACTTTTGTGACCACTGAATGGAGCAAACATGGGATTTTAATTAAGGCAACAATGTAAGTGTCCGTATTTTATAGGGAAGCTTGCAATGATTCAGCTGCGGTAGAAAACAAAAAGGCAACAACAAGCATGTATGACAATGTGATACCAAAGTAAATAAGAGGTTTCAAGTCATGTGTGCTAATCTCCTTCAGGACTGGTACAAATTCTTGCTGTTTTTTTTATTGGTACTGCACATGCACGGGATTATGGGCATAAAGCGAGCAATCCAATCATCAACCACTCTTGTTTCCTTTCTTTTAAAAGGACCTGAAGCCTGTTGGTATAGATCAGTCGAAAACACATGCTCTGAGTATGGAGAACAAGCCCAAGAACCGCTACAACAATGTGCTTCCCTGTGAGTCACCTTGCCAAACCCACCCCTGCTGCTTTCAACAATAACCCTCCTCACTCTTTAAACTTTATCATCGCCTGTCATACTGTATCTCCTACCATTATCCATTTTTAATTGGACATTAAATCAAAATGATCATACATCTTTCTATACAGCAAGACAGTACAGGGAAATGCCCTGCAGTTATTCAATTAATTTGAACTCTCTTATGTTGCAGAAGAGTAAGCGTTATACACATAGTACATTTTTCATTTCATTGACCCTCTTTTCTCGCCTCCTAGATGATTCTTCTAGGGTGAAACTCTCCATTATCCATGGGAGTCCACATGATGACTACATAAATGCTAACTACATGCCGGTGCGTACTGACATGCTTTCAAGCAGCTCTATGCCTCAGTCATTGCTTCAGTATTAGTAAACTGGACAACATGACTGCTCATTCTTCTGCTTAATGCCGCCACACTATTTAAGCTATTCTACCTTCATCCACGTTGATGTTTGAAACACTCAAGAATCTTCTAGAAAACTGAACAGGTTGGATGTTTGTGTTTTTGGGCTGATGTTTCATTTGGCAGGGTTACAACTCCAGGAAGGAGTTTGTTGCAGCTCAGGGTCCTTTGCCCACCACAGTCAACGAGTTCTGGAGGATGATCTGGGAGAAGAATGTACAAACTCTGGTTATGCTGACACGCTGCAACGAACAGGGACGAGTGAGTATAAACACAACGCCTAGCAGCAACAATATGTTGAATATCTCATCCTAAATGTAACATATCCATGAATGCATCATCCATGTTAAAATGATTGCTCACTGTCATCGATATTATGGCTAGTTGATGCATTACATTAATGTACAGTGATTGACCTCCATTCATGGAATGAACAACATGTATGAAACATGTACGACCTGACCACTAATAATTATATTATATTATATAATAGAGAAAATTATATCAAAACATTTCCACATCTCACACGTTCTTAAACATTTTATATGGGTTGACACCCGTGAAATCAATGCATAAGCAGAGTATTGCTCAACCTAATTGACCTACTGACGCTTACAGAAGTATGCTAAAATTTGTCTTTTTTAAAAAAAAAACTAAAACAAACAGTATATCTGATTGCCACAAGCTGCTTTATGTTAAAAAGGCACCCAACTCTGCTGTGCTCAGAGTGTGCGGCTTATCCTTGTGTATATATACAGTGCACGGTTCAGCTATCAGCCTCCTGCTGGACTCTACAGGTGATGCAACACCACCTGGAGGAAGTATGGCCTTGCTGGTTTGAAAATATCTCATAAAATAAAAAGTTTCCACTTTAAAATGTACCTAAACTAGATGTGCTATAAATATTTGTGTTTCTAAATATTATGCATCTTTAATACGGATCCTCTCGATATTCTGAATATGGATTCTGAATACCTGCGCAACTGAATGACTGTCTTTCTTTTGCAGGTAAAATGTGAGCAATACTGGCATTCTGGCACCAAGCATTTTGACAACATCACTGTGAAAACAACCTCTGAAATACCACTTGAAGACTGGACCATCAGGGACTTTGACATTAAAAATGTAAGCGGCAAGTGGATGTTACATATGCCAAGGAACAAAATGGTTTTAGGAGGAGGATTTAAAGCCTTTAGTTTGAAATACTACAGCCATGTCAACACTTGTTTATAGTCTAATGAATGTGCAGTAATCATACAGCACCACAATGCGCTCAGCGAGAGACAAGTCAAAATTGGGAGTCTAATGAAAAGGCACATTGCATTGAAACACGAATCCTTGCAACCAGTATAATAGAATTTTAAAATTCGTGTTCTCCAATTGCCTTCTGAGTAAAGGAACTGTCATCTGACATGTTAATTAATGTGAAAATGTCCATCTTGGAATTGCAACCTGTGTCTATGTCTGAATTAAATCATACACTACCAATACATTTTTGAGCGTTCGCACAACTATTCTGTGTTTGTGTGCATGTTTGTCCTCCAGGTGAAAACAGCGGAGACCCGTTCAGTGCGTCACTTCCACTTCACAGCCTGGCCAGATCACGGGGTACCAGAAACCACCGAGCTCCTCATCAGCTTCAGACATTTGGTCAGGGAACACATGGACCAATACTCTAGACACTCTCCTACTGTGGTCCACTGCAGGTCCGACAGAACACACACACACACACACACACACACAGACACTCACTGTTTGAGAAATTAAAGGAGAATAATTCATCTGGTATTCTGTCTTTCTCTCCTCCCTCTACGTTGTCTGTACTCAGTGCTGGAGTTGGACGCACAGGTACTTTCATTGCCATTGACCATTTGATCTTCCAGATTGAAAGGGAAAACATTGTGGATGTGTACGGCATCGTCCATGATCTGCGCATGCACCGCCCCCTTATGGTGCAGACAGAGGTAGGACACAGTCACGTACGCTGTGGCTTTGCCGTACATGTTGTTTGTTTGTTGTTGAGTGTGCCGCAGCTCTGTCAACATTTGTATTTGATGTCCCTGCAGGACCAGTATGTGTTCTTGAACCAGTGTTCTATGGACATCATCAGATCAAGAACCGGAACCAATGTGGATCTAATCTACCAAAATGCGGCTGCACTATCTATTTACGAGAACATAGAACCAAAAAAAGGTTATCCCAAAAGCAGGAACCACGATGCATAGGCCCCAGGAAAGTCTTCTACTTTTCCCTTTACTCATAGCAAGACACTGAGCGGACATGTGTAAACAGAATGCCTTTAACAGATTGCCCTGTATTTATTGTTTTATACCTGTCACGCTTTTGTAGTAGCTTTCTGGATTTAAACCTCTATTTTGTGGTATTTATTTGTTAAGAATGCAGAATGTTTGATAATGGAGGGAACTGTGCACATAATCACTGTTCAAAAATATTTGGATTATATGTAAATATTGGTCAAATGCAAAATTTCTCTCTTATAATTGCAGTTTTTTTGTATTGCTCTGTTTGTTTTGTTTCCGCTTGTTTACTACTGTATATGACTTATTGATGATTACATTGTTTGCTCAGGTAATTTGTTGGAAGCTGTATTATTACAGACACTTTTGTTGAAGAAACAACAAACGTGCAATTAATTGAACCTTTGGAATTGCCTTGTACAAAAACATTGCTGGCATGAATTCTGTGTGCCTTTTCAAAACCTTTATGCTTTATTACCAGTAGATGGCACTCCTTTATTTTTGTGAGGACATTGTCTTGTCACAGGAACCTTAAGATTAAGTTCATCATGGTTTATTGAATCTTGTCAGATCGTCGAGCCAATTCTTTTTGCACCCCTTAAGCCAATTTGAACTGTGCAATGCCTTTTAGTGAAGGAGATTTGTTGTGTGTTGTGGAGATGTTTGTACTTGTATACACTGTAGTGAATAATGCACTAGATGCACTTGTCTTTCTACACTGTCCACTTTTTTTAAACTATAGAGATGTATTTTTATCAGTATCGTTGGTTACATTCTGGCCAGTGCTTTGTGAAACCATTTGCAACATTTTGCCATTCAGCCCACAGGTAATTGTTACAGTTCACTTTTGATTATTGTTTTAAGATTAAAGAGGTGGGTCGCATTAAACAAAAGCTCAGGAACTCAAACAATGATAACTGAACATTTTACTGGGAGGTTTGGTGTTAGAAAATCCATACTGCACCAGTGTGTGCTTTGAAGATGTCCGAGGTCACATCCATTGTTTTTGTTTTGTTTAAGTCCGTCATCTCTGCATTGTACATTCCTCAAAGAAACGTTATGTCACTTCCTGCTGCATATCTGGTCTGTCTATGGACATTTCCTAGGATGTTAACGTCAGCGGAGGCGAACAAGCTGTATTTTCAGCTTCTAAAAAGCAGAATTTTCCACGAGGCAGGTACATTTTGTTTTTTTGATGTGTGTGGCTGGCCTGTAGATATTTTTTAGTTCATGATTAAATTTTTTTTGTATCATAATGTACTTATTGATCGAAAGCACTTGTGTTTTGGATGAACAGAAGAATAGCAAAAGTGCACAAAGTTTTTGGGTGTTTTTGAAATGCTTTATGTGATGCTTGCTGGTACAATGCAAAAATGTAAAAGGAGCAAGGATTTAATACTTGTACACCCATCAATCTGTAAAACAAAATGGGATTAAAGATGAACCAGCCTGAAGCCTTTTACTGTCGCCATAATGTTATGTGTTACAATCATGAACAGCTCACATGCTAATATCATTTAAAAACATACCGTGCACGGTCTGTGTGACAGCTACACTAAATGCTGCGCTGCTGATGAACTCTCCATGCAAAAAGTTTGTGAATTGTTTGAGCCAAAGGAAAAGATCAAAGGGAGCAAACAGTACAATATGCTGCATGCTGCAGAGGAGGACTGAGCTGGCACACCTCTGCATTATTCAGAGCAACTTTGAGGTTGCAGATTGCTAAGTGCACCCTCAAAGGATGAATAAATAATGCCATGTCTGTTTCTTGCTAAACTAGGAAAAAGCTTTCTACGCAGAGACTTCGCTCACATCAGGCCGACACTTGGGGGATTTTGTATAAAATGGAGGTGTTTTTAAGGGCAATAATTTTCACACACCACAGGGCACTCCTGGCATGGTGGTAATAAAAGATTTAGTCAGCATGTAGGCGTCAATAAGCCTTGATATTTCTCACATCTTGTACAGTATGCCCTCCCCCCTTTCCCCCATTTCTCCCCTCCTCCTCCTTGTTTCATGTCTGACAGATCCAAAAGTTGAATCTAAAAATAGATTTGGCTTTTCAATGCCTCTTTGTAGTTTCCTGTGCTGTAGTTTGTGATACAATGTATACAGAGTAACAGCAATCCAACCTGCAAACACAAAATTAAAAATAGGACAAACGTTAACTGGGTGATCCAAATTTAATGATGAGCCCAAATGCCTATTTGATCCACCACTTTTTTATTTTATTTTCTTCCACTGCTTTTCAGAAAAAAGATATTGTCCTCTTAATCCACTACATGTATCCGTCAGGTATAGTTCCACATCACTTTATAAAATATGATGCATAGATATATAGAATAAACAGTATATAAAATAGCTCCACCTCAACCAGATACAGCAGTAAAATGCTATATTTTAACGCATCCATAATAATAATAATACAATAAAATTATATATAACACTGACAAGGGCCATTGTGCTGACTAATTACTTCTTTTAGTTATGATACACCTCATACTTCTTGCTTTTTAGTAACCGGTATGTACTTTTACTGGATATCCAAGGTTAAGAGCTGCAATACAGTACAATGCAGCAGGTGTTGTGCGCCGCTGCGACCACAGGTGTCGCCAGCGCTCCTTGGCTGCGCAGCGGCAGTAGCCGCCGCCGCCGCCGCCAGATGAACCGCAGCAGGAGGGTCCAGTCCACTGACTCCACACTCTCCATGTTGAAACGGAGCAACTTCTGCTCCAGCCGCCTCCAGCCGTCTCCCGCAGACCCGTGCTATGACGCCGGACTGGGAAGGAAGCTCGGGAACAACTGTATGAGCGCCACGCTTTTCGACACGGAGTAAGTTTACAGCACACTGCAACGCCGATTCGGCGAGACAGACAGACAGACAGACAGACAGACAGAGAGACAACTTGCTATTTTTAGCGAGTTTGAGTTTCTTCAAAATAACGTGTGTTTTGTGTAGCCGACTTGCGCTAGCTAGCGGAGCTCGGGTAGCGTCCACTGGTAGAATGAGGGAGGCTTCACCTCTTCTCGGGATCCGCGGGGCAGCAGCTTGGAGCGTCGCAGTATTTGGAGGAATTTGGTCAGTGGAGGGAGTAACGTTACCTCTCTCTCTCTCTCTCTCTCTCTGTGTGTGTGCGTGTGTGCGCGTCGGCTGGCTGGCTGGGTGGCGGCTAACGTTTCAGGCTAGCTACAGTATAGTAAACCCTGACCACCGCGTTAGCAGACCGTGCCCCACGCGGTTGCGGCAGCGGCTGTCACTTGTTTGCATGGCAACCGGTGAACCTAAACCGACGTCTGGGGGCGGCGGCGGCGGCAAGCACATCTGCACGATTCCCTCGTGTTTTAGTCGTTTGACCTCGCCGCCGTCGCCGGCTGCTGCCAAGCGCAATGGATTGGACCAGTCGAAAATAACAGCGACTGCGGTCAGAGCCGTCGCCGCCTGAATGGCCGCAGCGATTCATGGCACTTCCGAACAACCTCCATGACTCGAACGGTTCATGATGCTCAGCAGAAACGTCGGAGGGACGTGTTGCGTGCAGCGTGTAACATCAAGGCATATATATATTGCATGTCAAATCTATATGCAGTGCAGGGGCCAAGACATCTTCAGTCGTGTCCACTAGCAGCCTGAACAGCCTTTTTGCTGCAGAGACCACAGTTGGAGCACACGGGCCATGTTGAGTGTCTTCATTCACAGTGTGAACATGCAATGAAGTGCTCTTGTGATTCGAACTAGATGGACACGTCTGCCAATGTTGGCTTATTGCAGACACGTTGGTCGTCAGTCCGATGAGTAACGACCAAACTCCAAACACAGAAATGCCCAAATATGTGTGTGGGGTCATTTAAAGCTCTTGAGAAGTTCATTCATCAGCCGCAGAGTGCTAAATAACATCCACTGTGGTTCTGGGCTTTAGGTGTGATGTTTTATCTTGATGAGTTAATGACTAAACGTAGAGATTCTACAGTGCCACCTCGCCTCATCCATCTCTGTCCATTCCCAGTGCAGACAAAGATAGACGAGCTCATCATCTTTAATCGTGTGGCGTTTAGGCTTAGCCAGAGATGAGAATAACACCAAAGTGCATTTCAGTTAATAGTTAAAAGGGTTACTAGAACGTGCCTCTTGAATACTGGAAAAAAATCATCTCAAGTGAAGGCAATCAAGGCCACAAGAGGGTTATGATTACCAGAGTGCTTGGAGTGAAATGTCGAACGATATTTGGGAAATTGCAGCTGAAGGAGGAAAGACAGTCTGTCTCTTGTTGCCTGCTTTCTCTCTTTTTTTATTTTTTTTTTTCCAAAGCTCTGTTAAATCCTTATTTGGTTTGTTGTCTCAGTCTTTCTATGATCCATCTGCACTTTCAGTTGACTCCACCTTTCAGAGCGGGTTATATACTGAATAATAAAGACCTCATATCTAGTATTAGGGTTCTCTGTCAGACTGGCACTAGACAAAATATTGATCTCGTATTGAATGACCGCAAAATGTCAGACAGCAAGAGGTGTCCGTAGCAGGGACGGTAACATATCAGGCATTTGAAGGTCATTAATGCCGCATGGCCATTTGAAATAGGTCATGAGATCAATCAACAACATGCTCTACTCCTATTTGAATACCTGGTTTTGATCAAGTCTGTGTTGCATTAAATACTCTGTTTAATGCCCTTCATTAGATTGAGTCTTAATCCTCTATAACCAAACAAATCAACGTCTATTAAATCTTTCCTGAGTTTCTCTTAGCTTTTATGATGATGATGATGGGAGTTTTTCTGTGCTGATCTGTTAACACCCAAAGTCTGGACATGCCATGTGACAGTCTACCTTGCACTAATCAGGTGGGGATATTTAATGGTGTTGGTGCCTAAGCCTATCAACTAGAACGGTGGCTTTGCTCTGCTGTGAATGACAAATGGGGAGAGGGTAGTTGTGAATGAAGGACAGAGAAAAGGGTGGCGAGAGTGTGAAGAGCTGTTTCTCTGGGTCGTTTGGGCCGTTGATCACTGCTTTTTCTAGCAGGAAGACACAGCAACGGATGTCCCAACATCTATGCTGTGCTGTGAGGAATACTCCAAACACATACTGCAGATCTGACTATATAGGAGAAGCCACCCAAGGCCATCCTGCATGGTGGCCCAAGGGGTTGAGTTTAATGTGTAATTGCAGTGTCCACGGCTATTAGCGGACTCAAAATGACAAAAAATGGCAGTGTGAACAAATGCTGGTCTAAAGATTCCACACTTTCTGTTGGGCTGTAATGATGTTGGTTTGTCCCACATGGTGTTTTAGGTGTTTCACATGTGTTATTGCTATAAAAGGCATCAAGTAAATGCTGCTGCCTCTTGTTCAGTATTCAGCGTTTTCACCACTGACATGCGTTAATAGTGGCAACCACAAGAAGAAGGTGATAATTCTCTGCTAATAATTAATTTTGAGGTGAGGAGACTAGATAACGAGGAGAACCGACAGCCAATGATGAGTGAAGCTTTTTCCCGAACTGCAAAATACATAATAGGCAGTACAAGGCGGAAATAATGTTGATTGTCAGTATGTGACAAGTGTGAAAATCTTTCCTAGTAATTGTCCAAAGGATACTGAGCCATATGAACTATTAGTTTGTATATGACTGCTCTTAACAATGGAGGCATCCTACTCCAGGCTTTGTTAAGTGGCTCAGCACCGTTCCAGTTCCCCTGAGAGTGTAATGCTTTCCCCGACATCTAGTGGGGGAATCTAGGCTAATACTGCTCCATATTGTATCTGTCTCTCTGCCCCCAGAGAGCAAATGCACTTTTATAGCCTCTATTGTGCCAAGATTCCCTTCCCCTTCCATGGTCTTGCAGAGGTTTTTATTTTTTTTGTCCTAAGTTTCTTTACAGCTGTACTTTGGCCTTTTTGTCTAAAAACAGGTCCCTTTCTTACGAAATGTCACTTTTTTTCCCCAGAGACAACTCATCTGTGTGAACATAGTTCTGACATGTTTCTGGTCCCATACATGCGTAGTAAGATGTTTAAAGCTTTTAGCCAAGTGGACAAATTATTTACAGATATCACTGTGAATTTTGCTACACCTGTCTGTGAGATGCAGGTCCCTCCTGACCCAGTTGTAACTGCTGTTATTCATATGTTATGCATATTGTCTGCCACTTGTACATTGTTATACACTTTTTCAAGTGGCGTCCCTTGTGACAACCTACATGTGGTAGGTTATTTATTGCAGTACTGCAAGAAATATTCTGAAGGTAATTTGTTGGGTATTGCAGTTGAAAATGCATTCATTTTTTTCCATCTCCATTTCCTGTCACCACCTTTTGTGTGTCTCTACCTCACGGTTCCTCAGCCTTTGTCTATTTCTTGCTTACTGTATCCTACACACACAAATTTAGGCTTTGCAACTGACCTCCTGACCCCTCGATATTTGTTCCTATGCTTCTGGGTAGCCGGTGTGTGTATTTATAGAGCAGGTTTAACACCATAGATCCTCGGCTCTTCTTTTTACAGAGGCAGTGGCCAGAGCATTCTCACGGTAGCTAGCGCCTCTGCAATCAATATCCACCTCTCACTTATCTCTAGCTTAATGTATGGAGCTGCTGTGTAAATGCCCCCAGCTTTACTCAGTCAGGAACCAGTGTTTTCACTTTGCAGAAATTGTACGTCCAGTCGCAAAACTTAACACTGAAAATCACACAAATGCAAATACCACAAAACTATACAATCTTCACATATTTTGTGTACATTTGTAATGTGTGATTTGGTATTGATGTACTCCTATGCAGTAATCAGCCATTTTGCCAAGTTAGGTACAGTACAAGTATGAGGCAGTGACACATAATGTCCTTCACTATCTACACTATGTCACAATCTACAACTGTTTTTAAAGCTGTTTCTGAGTGGCAGGCCTTGCACAGTGACTTCATCCTGGCCCTGAAAATGATTGGCACTGTGCTCGCCCCATGTCAAATGCTGATAATCTGCCGCAGTCTCGAGAGATAAGCTGCTGTGTCTGTGTTGCGTTTACAGCAGGGTTCTTGTAGGGTTTTGACATCCTTTTATTACACTGAGTGTTTTATTATGAAAGATGTGCTGCTGAGAGGCTTGATTACGTCATGGTTTTAACGTCAGGCTGTTAAAGCCCTCTTTGGAGGGTCATCGTGGTGCTCTGTGTAGGCTGTCAGATTGGCTTTTTGGCATCCGCCTGCTGATGCTTTCGTGTCATGGCATTTCACTGGCTACAGACAAATCGGTTGCTTTAGAAAATGAATACCCAGGTGTCCACAATGTCTGACTGTGTAGTGTGTGTGGTCTCTACTGTTTACCTAATGGAGTAGTCAGGTGAGTGGAGAAAGTGACATTGTGTTAGATTACACTAAAAGAAACTTGCAACTCTCAGGCGAGCTGTCTTTGCCAAGCAGTTCCAAGAAAGTAAGCATTGCTTTAACCTTTAATGAAGACCTCAGGTTTCAGAACGTGGATGGTTTCCATGACATGGGACCTCGGTCTTAAAGTGATACTCTACCCAAAATCTATCTTTTGGGTATTCAATACACATCCCCTGTATATGAGAGGTGGCTGTTAAAGGATTTTAGCTTTCACTTTTAGCCAAAGATAGTGGCCATGACCAGTTTGAACTATGTTGGTTACAATGCTCATACAGTGACCACGTATCACACAGGAAGCACAGCAAAAATATTGTCAGATTATGGTGGTTTTGTTGATGCAGCACTGCTTATATTTTGCTGCTGGTTTTGACATTCAAGCTTCTTGAAGTGATTGATCAGTGTCATCTGCCAATCACCCTGATAGTTTCCACACACAGCCAACACGGTTGGCTATGGTTAAATGGTTGCTCCAATAACATTTGTGTAAATTAGGGACATGATAAGGGATGGTGTGAGCTACTGAAGGAGACATTCAAATACTATCCGTGTGTGTGTACACATACTGTATATATTCCTGTGCTTACCATATGTAAATTGTCAAGCAGTGGTAAGCACAGTGGGGATAAATAAAACATATCTACCCTGTACAGATTGACAAAAGTGGATTGGTGGTTGATCTGATTGAGTCCACAGCTTTTCTCCCGTCCTGGGTTGAGTGCAGATCAGACACTACCAGGCTTTGGAGGAAAGGCATCCGTATTAGGGATGGAAACTTTAATTTAATGATTTTGATGTTAAAATGTAATTTAACCAACTCCCAGGAGAGAGAGAGAGAGACGACATGAGTGGGCAAGCAAGTGAATGAAGAGAACTAAAGGTGAAGTTTATTGTAAGGTTTAGTAGAACCACATCATACCTAGCTCTCCTCTATAAAAGGATTGTTAAGACTATCACTCTTACCAGGCTCCTTTGCAATTGTGCCTCCGCTCCATAACATTTAATGAACAACCTGGTATCGCAGCCTACTTCAAAAACCTGGCCGCCCACAGCCACAGTTCACTTATGAAGATGAACTGCCATTCGCAGCTAATATTTTATTAATTATGTAGAATGTTGGGCTCTGTGTCAAGAAGACTAATGTCAAATATTCCTTACGTTTACAGTGACACGTATTTTAATCATTGGGCTTAGTCAGAGTAAAAAACGGCTCTGACAATACTGTCCAAAGCAAGCTGTTTTACCAGTGTGACACGACACAGACACCTTCTACATTAACTAGATGCATCTTAAGCTGCACAGGGCAGTTACATGCAAATGACACTCCTCTACAGCTGTGTTTGTTTACCTTGCATTACAACATGGTTTTCTTTCTACAGTGCACAACCTGAGCTACATAAACATTATCTTTCTTTTTTTTCTGTTTTTTTTTGCCTATTGTGAATAATCATCATTATAAAGAGCACGGCCGTTCGTTCCCAACAAACCATTTTAGATGGTCGCTGTGGACTGTTGGTCCCATGTTGCTGGATCCCATAGATCAGTCGCTTACCAGTCGTATTAAGCCAGCCCAGAAAGGCACAGGCAATGGGCCACAGGTTAGAAAGGCATGTGATGTGAAGTAATTAGTCTGGAAAGCACTTGAGTGCACGTCATCATTAGGTGCCCTTAGACCCAGTGCCATTCCTGTAAAGTCTTATCTTTTGTCATTATGAGCAGTGAGTGCTCACTTTGCGTCCCTGTGTCTCAGGCTTCCGATTTATCTGCGTTCATGCAGGGAGAAGGATTAAGTTTATGGTCTGTTTGTCTGTGTGCCCCGGCTTAACTGGACAAACAAAGGGTACTTGTAAATATCCGTTTCCGTTATCCACTTTATCCACAAACTTTGTCTAATAATCAGTTAACTGAAAACACTTACTCCATACACAGACACTAACGTCATATTTGGCTTTTGACAACTGTCTACCTTCACAGCAGAGCCATGTATGACCTGCTTCAACCTTGCTTAAGATTAGATTGAGCTAAATGGGTATGCATGGAGGGAGATGAAGGTGGATGGAGAGGGAAGTGGAGGTGGCTGCTGATAAGATGCTTGACCTTTGAAGGCTTTTTCATGTGAGAAAAAAACAAAAGTGTCTGCACACTTTTTGTTTCCGTTTTCCGTTGCACACACTCACTTTATTGTCCATTCTTTCAATGTATGAAACCTTTTTGTGTTTGAGTGTAGGTCTTAACGATTTACCCTTTAGGAAAATAATTATTAATAGGAAACAGAACTGTGCAGAATTTCAAACACTGTAGATGAACAGATGTGGATGTGCAAGGACTTTGTTCATCACAGTCAGTCTGATGGTTGGACAAAATAAACAATTCACAAGTCACTTTGGGCTCTGGGAAATTGTAATAAGCATTTTTCACAATTTTCTTGACATTTTATAGATTAAACGGTTCATCGACTTTAATCATGGAAATAATTGGCAGATTAATTGATAATGAAAATAAATGTTAGTTGCACCCCTACTAGCCATGACTCTCAGTTGGAGCACCTACCTCTAGCCTCGAATTATCTTTCATGCTTTTCCTATTATTTCCCTTCATTGAGCCAGAGACACAACTGTAAATCAGTGGACAGGATCTGGCATGGACCCCTGTTTTAAGAATCAGTCTTGCCTCAATGCTGGGAAAGTTGGCGAGCTCAGTGTTCGCTAAATATTACTTTATTTAAATGCTTGCAAAGAAGCATGCAGAGCGCTGGTTGTGGAACATGCACGTGGCAGTGTTTCACCCATCCATAACCATGTAGTTTCTAATTGCAGGGCTAGTGTAGCTAATCTTTCCCTTGCTGTATTTTGGACCTAAGCTGAGGAGAAAGCAAAACGCTTAGGCAAACCCACACACCTCTACAGTAAGTTTTGTACATCACCTGTCACAGTGATGAGTAGTTTGTGCATGTCGAGCTCTGGATGTTATCAAAGTCCATTTACGAGTGATATTTCAAGGTAAATCCAACACTCAAGGCTTTTAAATGTAATTTTTGTGGGAAATTGGAGTATTGTTGGACAGCACAGTTGAGGTAGAAAGGAACACAATACAGGTTTATTATGTATACATTTTATTTTATTGCACTGTGAATTGGTCCAGAGAACAGAATCTTAAATGTCTGATCTAAATCAGAAAATGTAGGACAGTTAGGAGGAGTGTGTATTAGAAAGTGATTTAGTCCTGGAGTCCTTCCATCCAAACCATGCCGCATTCTGGGTCACAGTGTCTTCCTTCACGTCTCACTCTTTGTACATGGACACTGCATGACAAAATTAATACAGAAATGTAAATTAGACCTGCTTGGTTATTTTAAGGAAGCCATGGCCCTCTCAGCCAAGCTTAACAGCAATTACTCCTTCCTTCCCTCTTGTCTGTGTCTTTCTGTTGCTGTGTGTGTTTGGCTCCCATCTCCTTTGCACTGCCTCCCCTCTTTGTCTTTGTCCCTCAAGCGCTGTCAGCTCAAGGATTCTCTCTCAGTTCACTTCGTATTTAGGTTAGACATACTCAAGTGTTACAGCTTCCTCCTTTGCACAGCGATAGGATTTAAAGGCACAGTTTCCGTCTCTGCTGCCCAACCCATTTTACACTTGTTGGTTTATTGCCAAGTAGGTTTTTCACGTACAAGGAATTTGCTTTGGTGTTGTTGGTGCAATAAAAATTGAATATAAAAATAAGACAATAAGACAAAGTAAATAAAATATGATAAGATAAAATAGAGATAGAAATTTGAAACAAAACCAAACTTTACAGTAATATGGATATTAGAGCTGTGCACATGTGCAAGATGTGCAAGCATTAGCTACGGGATGTGCAAAGCTCACAGTATGCAATACAATACATTGTCTTGGGGTTTACGTTAATATAACGTGTAGAGCCCTTGTGAGAGAGGGGGGGTTATGGGGGTATGTGTGTCCGAGTCAGAGGGGGCGTCCCGTCCTTGTTGATGAGGCCAGCTGCAGACGAGAAGAAACTGTTCTTGTGGCGTGAGGTTTTGGTCCTGATGGACCACAGCAACCTGCCAGAAGGGAGAGATTCAGTTTCCGGGGTGAGAGGGGTTTTCCGCAGAGATCCATTTCAAGCTGTTTTTTTGAACTGCTGAAATTTTGTAGGTTTGATACAGCTACTAAAAATCTTGTGAATTGGTGTGGGAAATGGTGATACTGTATTGTTTTTAGTCAGCGGAGTTCTCCTACGTGTGAAATGGTAATGATCCAACCAAATCATTATATGATCTGTTATCTGTTATTTGATCCTGGTGAAGACATAATTGACACTAACAGCAAGACTGGTGCGATATTGAATTGTTTGGTGATTACAATATTGAATTTCTGGATGTGACTCTGCATCTGTTAGGAATCATATTAATAATGTATTTGTTGTATATTAGGTGTGTGTCTGTTCTTGCTGCTGTGGGAATTGGGATCTGTGTGTTTTGGGTTTTTGGATTTGTGGCTTATCACACATCCCAGCTGTTGGAGAATGCATTGTTCTTTGCACATACAGGATTAAGAGGCATTTCAAGGAAAAACAAAAGTCAGACCAGAATGGGTGACTGTTGAAAACAGCTGTAAACAATGCAACATATGTCTAATACAACTAAGAGTCCAGATTTAAATTAAAGTCATAGGTGGCCTTGTTTTAAAGTGGACATTTTACTGTTCAGGAGTGGGATTTCTCCAGTCTTTCTGGATTCACAAGGTGTGTATTTGTCTAGTAATCCTCAGTGAGTATGACAGTGTGTTATGTGTGTTTGAGTATGGTTAGCTGTAACTGCTTCTCTTTCTCTGTTGACTTAGTAAACACCCTAAACAGAATCCTGTTTCTTTCGATGAAAAAGCATTTAGAGCGCCATCAGTTATACTGTTCATTTCAATTATCCTTTTTTATTGGATTGGATTTGTGATAGACTGCTCAAGCAGTTCTCTTGCACCAAATCTACATTAGCTGGAGGCTAGCTGTAACTAACTGACAGTGGTGTGTGTGCAGGTGGCAAACAGACTGTGCATTTGGCCCAGAGAGATGTTAGCGGCTCCCTTAGGACTAAGACTGGGTGGAAGGTGGAGCCCCACCCTCCTTAGCACAGTGGTGTGACCAGGAGGAGCATGGGAAGGAGAGGAACTGGGAGTGAGGCCGTTTTGTACTGTTTGAGTCAAAGTGAAACCATACACTGACTTTTGTGTTTCTGCAGGTGAGACAGGCTGCTCTAACAAAGGCTTGTGGATACGGTGTCCCCTGCGGCTCAGGTGAAAGGTAAGCTGAGCTCACACCAGCTGACCCACACTTTAATGTCTTAATGCATGTACTCGGTTAAATTGGCTAGCTATCTCTTTTAGCTTCACTTAACCAAATGGTTTGCATGGGCTATTCAAATGTTATAGTTCAAGGTTACGGTTGAATTTGTGAACCTGTTTTCTCTCCAGCGTCGGTCTACTTTCTGAATTTGACACAAATACAAGTACATTTTTACCCAGTGTTGCCAGGAGGGATGTCTCACTTTTTGAGTGGGACAGAGAATTAGGGCATGTCTCTTAAGGTGTCAAGTAGATGTACTTTAAGATTTAATGCCAGTTTGTAGCTATTTGACCACAATGTCAGTTAGTGCTGTAAAGCTTAATTTTGTGCTGCTTTGGTGACTTCTGCATTTCCACGTGAGCAATTGTGTGTCAGGTTGTAGCACAGTGCAGCACTGAAAGAAGAGAGGACAGTTTGACAGGACTGAGATCAGCAGCTTACAGGGTGTGTCCAATTCATTTGGGTTGGAAGGGAGTAAATGTTTGGGGTTGCACAAGGACAGTTGGCTACAGAATGATACTTCAGAGAGATACGCAAAGCCCTAAAACCGGCAGTTTGCCTGGACAGCATGTTGATGTTTCATTCAGCGGCAGAGAATGTGTAATGACTAGTTACTATTTCTTTTTTCATCCTCACATACTTGGTACACTGTGTGTTTTTGTTACTTTGTACCACTGTCTTAATGCATGTTGGTTAGTTGTATAAACAGTACTGGATATTCAGCTACTCAGTACATCTGTCCAGTGGGCGTAAAGATGGCTACTAGGTGTTCTTATTACACTTGAATTTAGCCCTCTTACTGTAAAAAAGTTCCTTTTCGTGTGGTGGAATCACCAGAAGTGAAGGTTATCTTATCCTCTCTGCTGTTGGTATCTTGGAACTGTCTGTTATTAATATTGCTTTGCTATTCTGTACAACCCTAAGATGTTAGCAGACTATACTGTGTTAGTCGTGAGTAAACGCAACTTGCTATCAGTCAGGAAGCATTTGGATTCAGCCTTGCCCAAGCTGTTTGTCTTGGCATGTGTTTGCAGCACAAAGACATATTAGATTTAACAGAAAATTACACATTAACCAGGCAAAAATGTCTCACCCTGTACTCAGCAGCTCACATCCAGGCTACTCTTGTCTCGTGTTTTTTTGTTTTTCCTTTTTAAAAGCCATACACATTCAGACTCTCTGATTTACTATGATGTTAAGATAATGGTTATAGATACTTTATAGTTCATGCTTCTGTCAACTGACTGGTTACATAGTTCCCTTATCTGTTCTGTGTTCCATTAATAAAGCTTAGTATTGTGCACACAATGTAGTCACCATTTACTGGGCCTGGAATTGAAAATATTCATTTACTGTGGCCCAACAGATGGAGGATGTCTTTTACCTTAAACTTATTGTCACCCACTGTGTTTAATTGAATGAAAGACGTATAAATTAAGGAGAGTGCTGGTAATGCTAAATAGCATCTGCACTGTATTGTAGCACTCCATAAACAGAAAATAGAGTATGCAGCAGTCTCTTGATCAGCAAAGCAAAGTGATATGTTTAGTGACATCAATGCTGAGGGAGCCAGTGTGAGATTTATGTTTGTTTATTGTGTTCCCGATGGTTGGAGTGCGGCTTTATCTGTCTTTGTGTTGCATCTGAGACTCTCCAGTGCATTAGTGACACATGGAAACCAATCTGGACTACCCATTCGTTCTGAAACAGCATAATCACAGTAGAAGTAACGCACCACTATGTAAACGTACTGTAGATCTCCATCTAATTAAGGCGACAGTGGTGGAGATCTCAAACCGTAGCAAATAAAACTGAAACTCTAATGGGTTGGCACTGTTGTCTCACAGCAAAAAAGGTTCTGGGCTCAAACCTGCCAACTGGTGGCTTTTCTGTGTGATCCTTAAAGGTAAAGCAAAGTAAAGCTGATCCATCTGGTCTATCTTATATGATTAGCACTGTGGCTAGGATAAGACTATGTATTGCCTAATCAGTAGAGGTGCTCAGGAAGGGGATGAAGTGAAAGTGTGGAACAGTGAAGTTCACAGCATCAGCATCAATTTTACAAATTTCACTTTTAACATTTTTTATATAACACTATTAAAAATAAGCCATATGCTTGTTTTCAAAAATTGTGTTTATATACAAATAGATTTGAAGAAAGAAAAAAAACATGTGTCAAGTCCTATTTTGGGTTTTACTAGTCAAGGCTATGCAGATAACCACCTGCTTCTCTAACCCGTTGACCGTGTTTTGCTCAGTTTCCACTTCCTTTATTTACAAGCTTATAGCAGAGTCACTACATATCTTAGCTAGACATGCTGTATGTTATGTGAAGTCTGTGATACAGTAGTTCAGTTGGTTTAATCATTTGCATTTAATATGACTTCTTGTCTACATTTTTGCAAAACCTGGTGACTAGTATAGATTTCTTGATATGCCACACTGCTCTCCTGCAGGAGAAAGAAATAAAGCTATGTGCATAGTTGTAACATACAGACCTTTTATTATTTACATAATCCTGTTGGTTGTTGTGTTAAGGGACTGAATGGCACTATACCTCCCCTGCATACCACAAATTCCATAAAACAGTTCAAGCTCATTCTGCATTTTAATTAATGACATCAGAACAGTAGTGATTGTTGTACAATTTTTAAAATTAAATACTAGACAAGAATGAGCTGATTTCACCTAGACAGGAGTGTTAAGTGGAGCACAGTGACTGTTCAGTCATTATATCTGTAGGAGAAAAGAAACAGTCTCGCCTCTTTACATTGCATCATTTAGCTCATGGGCTGCCTTGTGAGTGACACGACTATCAATTAACTTTTTGGACAAAGGGCACAACTTGCACTCTTAGCAGGTTGACCCACTTAACTTCCCATTCACTGTTTGTTTTAGTTTTTTTTAAGTCATGAGCAAGTCTTGCTGTGGCAGTATCCATTCATCGCTTGTTGTTTTGTAAGAGTTTCTTTTTTCCCAGATATGAGAGGCTTGGAGTTTGGTGGGAAGGGGTGTTCGGTCTCCCGCGGTCCCTCGCTGGGAAGGAGAGTTGAGAAAGCGAGTCCCGTGCTGAGATCAGAGGTGGGAGGAGGGTAGCAGCTCATGGATTTCACCTGCTATCTCAGTTTTCTGGAGATTGACGCAGCTAATGCAGTTGCAAGTGTCTGTTACTGTAATTTAAAAATGGCTGCTCGTATGTGTCATTGACATACAGCTAGAGACTCTGGTGTCTGAAAGTTGGATTCTGGAAAGTGTTTTTATATTGCCATTTAAAAAGTGTCTTTTTTTCTTTTTTCTTTTGACTGGTAGCTTTAATGTATAGGACAGAGGTTACAGGGACTTATGAAGGCCTGACTGAGGCATAGATTTGAAGTTCTGTTTAGACCGAACACGGTGCCTCATTTATTTTTTGATTTGACAATTTAATTAGATTCATTGCACCTATTTGACTGCTTGTGGTTTTGATGTCGAAGTTAATTTTCTACAAACTGGCAATGCACTGAAAATGCAGACCTAGCTGGCATCCTTCACCTACCTTGCGTGTTTTAAACCTGCCTGTGTAGTTAGGTGTGTGATGGCTCAGAATCTGACTAAAAGCTTATCGGGAACTTTTATCAGGAATTTTTCTTTCTTTCTTTTCTAGCTCCTCTACTTTTTTTCCTTGAGTTTGTTCATTCATGAAGTTCTATATCTTCAGTATAGGCCTAGGTTTTTACTCAAGTTTAATACTTTGGTAGGTTTTGCACCACGGTTTATCTGGCAAAGTAGTTTTATGTTAATAGCCCCACAGTATTTTTATTCAGATATTAAAATATGCAGTCAGTTTTTCGGCCAACAACCAGCTCATGAGGTGATGGGAAGGTAGACACGGCAGGTTGGTGTTGCCAAGCAGAGATTCTATTGCAGAACTCCTGACAAACGAGCACGTTTGCTTTAAAGTTGCCATTCCAGTTAAAATGCCCAAATAAAACATTGCTTCAGAAAATATACAAGCCGTGATTTATTCATCTTTGGCAGATGGTCATTAATTAAATGGTATTTTATAGCCTGAGGAGTCTGTAATGGGCTCCTACCCTCTGCATCTGACTGGGCTACAATTTGCTTTAGCATCATTAACTGAGCAGACACCTTGTCATCTACATTCCTTGCTTAATGACCCGCCTTCTGTCCAGTCAGGATAGGCAAGTCTCTGCTGGCAGACATCTTCCTCCCAGCCCTTCACACCTCTTGCCTCTCCAGCAGACAGACAGAAGCCTGCACTCACTCCCCTGAGGACCACACTTTGTCCAGCCCGTAGCCTGCACTGGCTTCATCATACACAGGCTCATTTTCTGTTCCTTTTTACTGCATCTATTTTTCTTCCACCCTCCTCCGCAGCTTATTTCCTTTTCTGCCACAGAGGTCTTCAGCTCTATTAATAACAAAGCCTTGTCATGATGTAACACGGGCTTTAAATTGCTGCAGCGACTTGAAGTAGAGCAGGAGACAGAATCTAATTTGCATGGCCCTTTATATAGTATAATTCAAGGTGAGATGTGATAAGTAAAATTGGCTGATACATTGCTTTGTCATACCGTGACTTTTTCAACACTGGGAGTGGAAATGTAGGAGTGGCATATGGAGCTGAAGGGAAGGTACTGGGGTGCCTTAGCATGAAATTTGTTGATACTGTCACATATATTCTACACCTTTATGTAACCATAGAATTTAAAAATTTTATCATTGCACCTCATCACCCACAACATCCTGCTGTGCTCTCAAACAGGTACACAATTAAACCTGAGGTTGGGCTTGGAAATGTAAAGCACATTGCCGTTGATCCCTGCTTTTCCCTTGTTGCAGTTTGGGATGAAATACCTTGCCAGAAGGCACTTTGTCAGAAAATAAATTGGACAGAGAGGAGGTTACCCCTGTACCTCTCAAAATCAGATTTTCCCAGCCAGGCAGGAGATTGAGATCAGATTTGATGTAACCAGCCCACTTTCCTTACAGTAGTAGTAGTTAGTAGTACAGTAGTCCTTACAGTCATTCTACTTTGATTTACCATTTTCAATATCCCTTCACCAGTATTGTCTTCACAGTCCACTTGTATTCTGTTCTGTCTCACTAGTGATAGGGAGAGAATTGAAGATGGCAGAGTCAGTCCAACAGACTGTGTGTAGTACTGATTGAGTAAAAGTGTATATATGATTGATGTATTTCAGTATTTACTAGCATGTGCCACAGAAAGAACACTGAAATGTGCATAAATAAATAAATGCAGGTTTACAGAACTCTAAAACTCAGCAGTATGCACGTCAAAAGGGAGCAGAAGAATATGTACTGTAATGAGCCAAAACTTTGGTCTTTTAAGATGACTTAAAGTACATTTTGTAGGACACTTTTGTATAATTGTGTTTTTATCACTTTTCTTAACTAATTACTGCAATTCTAAATAAATAACACCCTTAGCCTAGCTAGGCCTGCCTAAGGCTGGTTCTCACGCACAGCCCCACCTGGCCTGGATCCAACCGTATAGACAGCCAGCTGGCTCGCTCCTCCTACCAGGTCAAACATGGTTTCAGTGTGCGGACGTTATTAAGAAAGGGGAACACGACTGCTTCATCAAAACGGTTTCTTATGCCTTTTAAGACAATGAGATATGTGTCCAGGTACATGTTACAATACAAAAATGATACAGATACATTTGCAAATAGAACTACTCTAAAATCAGTAATGAGGTTGATGGCACCTCTAGTATATTTTAAGCTAGTGATGGATACATTTTTTTATTTTTTTTATTTTGAGATTTGAAGCTGCATGCACAGTAAAGTCACAGTGTCAGTCAGTGTCATCTTTTGTGTCAGGAAGTTGAGGAATCAAAGTAAAATGTGATTGGGAAAAGTTCACATACAGACACACAAACACTAGAGGCAGAGGAGCAGAGATACTTGAAGAGATCCCTTTTGATGCACAGAAGTAGTTTGGGATCTGTGCTCGTGTTTTCGATGCTGCCATTTCTCTGGCTCTGTTTTCAGATACACATTGGTTCGTCCCTGCACCCCTCCTTTCCACCGTCGGCTTGAACCAGAATCTGAGCTCATTTCCCACCCCCTTGTAGAGAATCTTAGGTCTCATTTTCAGGCTATGTTTACCTTGCTCCTTCCCTTCTCCCTGACAGGAGCCTCTGTTCTCAGAAACCGTCTGTGTGTACGAAGGGAGGTTGTCTCCTGCTAGTCTAACCTTATGCACAGGCAACAGTGGAGGTACTCTGCCTCTGTACTCTGATTGACAAATCCTCCCTCTCTTTCCCCTCAACACTCAGGTCCGAAGCGGGGGCAAGAAGTCGGATAACCTCTAACAACTTTCCTGGACTACATACAAGCTCAGATGAGCAAGACCTTGAAGGATGGTAGTTACATGACATTCAATTGTTGGCATTACTGCAGCATCAGGGAGGGGCATATGTGGAACACGGTGGAGATTGTGGTTGCAAAAGTGTTGTGAAGGATTACCATGGTTATGGACCACCACGGTCCCCACACAAATAGGGTTTCCTACTTTAAGATCAAATGGGAAGTCGGGCTGGAAGGCATTTTCTACATGTGAGTTTCTTAAAATATACCTGAAACCCCCGCAACACATCCTCCCTCAGAGTGTCACAGAAATAGCCTTCGCCGTCTCCTTTTTTTTCTTTTCTTAGCACTACACCTAGGCCTACCTTCTTCATGTCCTCTTGGACACATTAGTTTCAGTTTTTGATGTTTAATTTCTTGTTATTCAATTAGAACATTTTAGATGTTTTTAATGTTAAAAATGTCAGTGTTAAGTATGGGCAGTACATTTCTATGGCTACTTAGACAACAGTTGTAACAACTTGGTAGAGTACTTAAAATATTTCTATTGCCTAAGCTTGGTCAAGGCATTTGCTGGGACTGACCTAGGGCCAGTGTTATTAAAATTGTTTTAATTCAAGTGAATGGGCATACATGTTACTGGGTGGCTTTGTCAATGTCTTGACTTGAATTCTTTACACCATGCTTAAATGCCATGCATAGTGTGGGAAACACAGGGTCAACTTCCCCATAATTTTATTGTTTCAGTTATTTTTGTGGTGCGCACAGTTTTTATTTTATTTATTATATTTGTATAACATTTAAAGGATAAATGTCTGCACATATTGCTTGTTAGTGGGTTGCACCATTTTAAAAAAGAAAAAAAGTGGTCTGTCTGCTGCAGTGTTTGTCGTCGATGTACATACTGTACTTGGCAGCAGCCCTTTTGTGTATATCTAGGTTAGTCCTGTCGTCACTGGAGATTGGGGGTTAACAGGGTTGGGGGGGTGCTGAAGGGAGGACAGATGGAGTGATGGAGGGAGTGTCTGGATTTAATCTGTGCCATCATATTAGCAACAGCTGGCTTGATGCTGGCTGTCACACTCACACACAAGCTGAGCACACACTGCAGTGTGCACATCTAGACAAATGCATACACACACGATGGAGTTTCCTTTTGAGACAGAAATGAAATTCTGATTGTGGGCATTGTTCTCAAATGAAGATTGCTTTACTACCCCATATAGCTCTTGGCAGTGCAGTGCTAATGGCAGTCAGTCTGAAGATGTGTGACCAACCCATTTGTATATTGACAGTGTTGTAGCGGACTGTCCGGCATGAGGGAAGCCTTGACTGAAATAAAGGTTATGTTCTAACGTTAAGTCAGTGAAACATCTGGTTTTGTATAATTTGACTGGTTATACTTGATAAATCTATAATTCTTTTCACATTCAGCTAAATTTAGTATTGAAATTCTGTGTGTGTGTGTTTCTGCAGAGAAACCTAGGTGGAATGGCAGCAGGGACAGAGGGTAAAGGGCCAATATGAGTGCTAAATCAGGGAACTTGAACTCCATATAACATTGTCCACCGTAAATAGCAGTAGTGTTGACAGATTGTATAATCTGTATAATTAAGGATTACTGGACATTGTTTAAAACAAGAAAAGGGCCCTTTTCTTCAGTGTGAACTTAACTCAAACACTGAAGCATGAGACTGGTTCTTCGAGATTTCTTCACTGGGGTTTTTTTTTTTTGTGGGGGGGGGGGGGGGGGTGAAAAAAAATAACAAATTTGGGATTAAACCCCAAAATGGACAGGAAAATATGAATTTTAAAATTTTGGTGTTTTTGGTTTGGAAAATTTTAATTAATGGTGCAAAAC
>JAVQJF010028771.1:0-10002 GCA_036023855.1 Gadopsis marmoratus | reverse complement strand
CCCCCCCCCCCCCCCGGTTAAAATGTCCTCCATTTCATCAAAGTGATTATTGGGGGTACTTAGCAGCTTTCATATTAAAATGATTAAGGTCTCTTTGAAAAACTAAGAGTTGGTGTGGCTGTAGTCGGTGGGAGGCCTGGAATAAAAGGTTCTTGTGGTAAGAGAAGAATGAGGCTTAAATACCTTGAAGAGGACGGCCTACGTGGCAGGTCTTTGGGGTTTTGGTGCTGCTTTTTCTCACTTTCAGGCACTGTTGTCATGTTTCTGCAATGAGGAGAAATGGACAAACTAATATAAATGTTAGCATGTTAGCATATATTTTTTTCCTCTTTTTAACCCCTACATGTGCCCCTGTGGATATCTGCCTCAGCCATTCACTTAACGCACTGTTAGCAAGAGATGCACAAGACACAACCCTGCTATCACAAGCAAGTATTGTAAAGCTCGTCCTTCCGACATCCTTGGGGCATCCTTGGTGCCGCGCATAGCTCAAATAATCTCCGACTGGAGCGTACAGTAAGAACCTGTTCTGCATTTCATGAGGCTGCAACCTAAAACCGCCATCAAATAAAAGAGACAAAGAGACATTAATCCTTTCTGCGTCACCATCGGACCTTTGAGGACAAACTGTGCATATTAGCAAACACAGCAGTCAGCTACATTATAAATGGTTAGTCTCACTTTGCAGTAAATGCAACAGAGGAGCAAATATTGATCAATTGATTAGCGCCTGAATGTGACTTTGCTCGGTTGAATGTTAATGGCAGGGAACAGATGCCTGGAGAGTTGCTGGATACAAAAAATAAATAAATAACCGCTCACCATTTTGTCTGGATTAAGGGCTTGTGTCACAAAATCACTGACTTAAGTGAACAGGAGAGGGGCCGTGACCTCTGCATGGGCCAATCCAGTTTTTGGACTTGAGATTGCAGCTGGAAAACGGATTTTTCCTTTTTTCGTAAGCCTCATAAAAAGGTCGGCCTGTTCCCCAGAAATGCTGTTAAAAGATCACACCGTCTTAAAATGCAAATCAAATGTAGTGCTCGCTCCACACAAAACATGGCAGAATGTTCTCCCCTCACTGCAGAAAGGATTATAGAGAGAACCAGAAACAGAGAGTAGGTTAATATTGAGATATAGCCTGGTGGAAAGCAAAAGCATTGCAGTTGGGGTGTTAGGTAGGCACGCACAAAATGGTCTATAATTCAACAGCCTGAAGCAAACTGCCAACTCATGCTGAGAGGCGGCTGAAAGGCTTAAAACTTTTCTGTTTGCCACTGGATTTTATTCAATTCAATTAGGCACTATTCATTTAAATCATGTATTGCACTACAACTGCACTGGTAGTTTTAGTCCATGCTAAAATCCTGTCTGTGTGTGCTTCTTTATGTGGATGTATAGCATTTTAAATTGCCTTGTTGTTACAAGATGCTACACCAATGAAGTTGCCTTGCATTGATTTACCTTCCGAGTAAAGTTGTGCTGTTTTGTAATTTTTTCCCCCCTTTTTGACCACAGCCATAACCGAGCCATAGCATGCAAAAAAATTGTTACATAATCTGATTTGTGATGGAGAAAAGCACGGTTTAAATTCTTTATGTTTACAGCACTTCATCCACACTTCAGAGTTTGTGATGATTTGGCAGGTATTGAACAGGGCTGTGTAGGAAAAGGACTTCATTACATTTTTAATTTAAACCTGTGAACACTGGTTACAGCAGACCAAAGCTCAGGGAGGGTGAAACCACCCATAGGGTTTCTTAATATCTCTGTTAGACAAAATGCCTCTTACCAGGCAGTTTATTGTTTATGTTTTCGTCCAGCAACTTTGCACTGAAATTAAAATAACAATGTTTTGTGATAATGCTGTCGCCAAACATTCCCATGAACAAGCTCAGCAGCCACCCACATGCACATACTGTATCTGGGGGATATGTTGTTGCTAACAGGGAGGCGACAAATTTGCCACCCAGTTGCCAGATCACTGGAAGCTGGACTGTGGCTGCTGCAGCTCGAGGGGCGACACGCAGCATGTCATAAAGATCTGGAATCCAGAGAGCTGCATGTTGCCCTTACTTCACACATACATACACTCTCCCAGGGGGAGACAGAGACAGTCAGTCACTCCTGACAACAAGGGCATCTTCTCCTCGGCTCACCCTCTCTAGTTGGAGGTTTGCTTATCTGGCTTGGCATCACAGGAGCTGAAACAAGGGGAGGGGTCCCGTCCTCAAATCACACTGTCTGAAGGAAATGCCGGGACAGAGAAAATTCCCTAATATGTGGTCATATTCATGCAGCTCCATTTGCCTCCATTTCTTCTGTATTTCATAATAATAGTGTGAAAACAATGTTGTTGATTTACCACAAACTCTTAATTTTCTTATGCTTGAAGAGAATACACCTTAACCCTTGATTTAACCCTATAACCCCTTTCATCATAATGTGACCCATGCTGCTGCTGTTCCCCGGGCTCATCAATAAATCAGACTTTAGCTTCAGAATTTCAAGACGGGTCTGCGACAGAAATGAATTCCCAACTAAAATGGAACCATTTGTGCCTCCCTCCGCCTTCAGTGGAAAAGCTTGAAAAAAGTCTCTTAACATCTTGTCTCTGCTTCTTTTCCACAGAGAGCCTCAGCATTGTCTAGAGACGGTGCAGAGATCTTCTACCAAGGCTTATTAATTCACTCTCATCTCCCCGAGCTGGCTATCATTACAGCCCTATATATAGAGTCGTGCAGGGAATAGCGAGGGATGCACACACGCATTAACATTAATGACTTAAGGCTCTGCTCATGAGCCGCGTGTTCTCACCGACGCACTCACACATGCAACTGCAAAAAAAAAAAAAAAAAAGGGAACTAACTGCCAACTGAAAAAAACACTCCTTTGTTTACAAACAAAAGAAAAGACTGGTTTCCTTTTCACTACTATATATCACAGCATCAAGTTGATGTTGCGTCTCTGGTTTCACTACTGAATGTGCGTCAGGTTTGGCTGCAGGCAAGAACAGAGTCTAATCTGGGATCTTCCGTAGGCTGGTCGAGTGCAAGCTCCTACTGAGTTTGCTAATGAACAATCATCAGTGCCGCCCCCAGTGGCTGCTCTAAAGGACCAGTGCACGGCTGTTGGCCCTTCCTCAGTAATTCTATCCCAATCTCAGCAGGAGTCTACATAGCCCATTACATTTTCCACATTGTGTTAATCAGGATCTAATGTCCAACATTGCAACCGCACTGCTCTGGGTTTTGTGCACAGGTCTGAACATATCGTTTTGAACAGAATCCCGCTGTCCTGGATACATTTGGAGGAGAGAGTGCTAAGGCCACTTTTAGCCCTTCCTCCCCTGCAGCACCCCCAGCTGCCCCTCCTCAGGCCCCATCCTGGGTGGCTCAGTAGTGGGGTAGCAGATGGTGGTGTGTGTGGGGGGGGGGCATGCACACATACTCCTGTCCCCCTGCATGAGCCTTGGGGGTGTTTGCAGCTCAGCAGGGTCTATCCAGTAGCAGCAGCAGAATGTGACCCCACTCTCTCTCTTGCGCTGCCCTTAGGCCTGCCACCCATAAACCAAAGACAAGGCCAATGCCATTCTCCTTTGCAAACACTCACACACACACGTATGCAAACATGCCCCCCTCCCTGCACACACACACACACACACACACACACACACACACAAGCTGCTAGGATGGGTCGATTCCCAGCTATTTCCCCCCATCGAGGATCCATTAAGTGTCTTGTGCATGCATGTTGTTCACACGTTACATTAACTGACAGCAGGATGAATGATTTATTCTGGGGGGGCTTTTCAATTGTCAGAGATGGATGGCATCAATAGGGGTTTTGTCCTTGCTGATGAATCAGGCGATTTTCCACTTTAAACAAATCTATCCTCGAGCTGTTGTGCAAGCACACCCTCAGAAAGGACTCCAGGGACCTCCACTGTCTGTTCAGCAACGGGACACAAAAAATGAAGGAGAAACAGGTGAGTAGAGGGAAACTGTTAAGCAGGCAGAGACAAGAAGAAGCATATTGCAGTGTATATACCCTAAGCCCCGTGCTGCTCCCCTTCAGTCTCTTTGATATCTTTATGCAAATATGAGCTGGCTGATTTGGGAGTATGGAGAGGATTAATGGCTCTCTCTGTGGACTCGGTGTAACACAGTGGCAGAGCATTGTGGGTCAGACCACTGAAACCCCAGGGCACAGCGGGCATCAGCTGCCATTCTCCAGGTATGGAGGCACAGGAAAAGCTACGAGTAGTCTAACACCTGGATACAAACTGTTCAATGCTGTAACATTTTATGCATATTTATATTTGCCAATCCAAATTCATTTAACCATTAATAATTGATTTATTCTCTTATATTATGGTCTCAAAGATATCAGTACGGCACATGTGTCCCGCTCTGGAATTAGCTGATAAATTAGCATGGAAGCATTATATGCATTTGAATAAGCAGCCATTTAGATTATTTAGCCATGGGAATACTAAAATAACACACAATGGTAAACGATTAATGACGAGATAAAGCACCAATTAATCAAAACGAATGAAGGAGAATGAAAATGCTATATCACTTCAGGAGTAATGTGATTTAAGCATGCAGGTTTTGATTAAATCTGCATTATTCTACAGTGAGCCCGCCACATATTAGACAGTGGGATATTGCAGTGGGGAATGAGTGGTGTGAAATATGCACAATAGGCTGAGCTTGTGTTTTCCTGGAGGCACACTGCATGCTCTCGTGTCAGCCTCACTCACTGCCGGCAATGACCAAATCCAACATGACATGTGGACAACAAAGAGCTACAAGACTGCCTGCCTTAGTGTGCGCACACACACACACACACACACACACGCCACACTGCATCTAAGAAGGCAGCGCGAAGTGCACTATCTCACCAGAACACAAGCCTATCCCCATGCACAGGGAGCATTACATGTCACAGAACACAGTGAAATCTTTAAGCACCGTATCCAAACGAAAAAGCCCTGTCAAATAACTCTACTCGACATGAAGAACAGTGGAGCGGTTGATGGTGCCAGAGCGGAACTAGTCAGCGCAGGGAATTTTCCAGATAAAGCTTTCTGGTAGAAAATTGGGAGAGTCTAGTCATCAGTATGTTCCAGGCAATTCGTTAAATTAGCACGAGATTAGGGAGTGCATGGTGATTAAGCTCATTTGAAGTATTGAGGATCCGTCTGGACATTGGCAACAGCCACACTTTAATTAATCTGGTAATGGATGAGAAAAATAAGCACTCTTACGCACATATCAGCATTTTGCTGAACAGGAGGAAGTAGAGGGGATGGAGGGGATGGAGGGGGGTATAGCGGTGTGTGGGGGTGGGGGGGAGGAGGAAGGGGTTGGCTTTGTAAAGGCAGACACAGAGAGCGAAATTGAGCACGTTGCCTACAGAGAAATTAGCACTGAGTGTAGCCTGATGAATGCACCATTGTATCTATGTTATAATGGAAAAAAGGAGATTGTATGAAGTTCTTTTTTTTTTTCATCACTCCCTTGCCCTTGTCTGGGAGTTTTCCCTGGAAACAAGGGATGTGAGACGATTTCAGATCAGGCAAATAAGAGCTGCGGCGCCACATTAAGAGTGAGAAGTCTACAGTGCAGTCAGGGTCTAACACTTTTTACTCTTGTTCTGTTCGCTATGAATGACCTGAGTCAGACAGACAGTGTGACTGACCCACACATGACAGACATGGACTCAATGGCTCATTTAACCCTGTTCCACCAGTTTGACGCAGTGACAGTTTTTGTGACGAACGTCTGTACTCGATAGTTGAGTCATGTATTTTATAGGGCTCGACAAAACAGCTGCGTGTGTATAAATATGCACGGCAGCGGACTGCAACAAAAGTAACATTTAGTCACACGGCCCCTGAACCAAGCTGGTGCTTGTTGAAATAATTGAACCCTGAGAAAAGAGCCCTGGAAGAGGTTAAGAGAGGCTGAGTTACCCAGGCATTCTTGCTTGGTGGTCGCGACTCTGCCAGCAGGAAGGGTTCTCACCCAGGACTGTCCCAGGAGTGGACTTTTTTGCCTAATTAGGCTTACACCCCTTTAACATTTAATAACGGATCTTCAGTTGAATACTTAATCCAAGTCGATGCCGAGGGATTTCACAAAGATTATCAGGATTATGAGACAAAAGACTGTCCCGTCCTGTTTGAAATTACCCCAAATTTTTAACAAATGTATTATACTGTATATTTGAATGACAAAATTAGTTGCACAACTCCCACCAGAGGGTCAGCTGATACACAAGAAACATAAACAACAGACATCTACTCCGGATTTCCTTTCTTGTGCTATAGGAGCTAATTCTTCTTTGACACAAGCTACAGAACAGATGTGTGTGCTGCGTCATGCAGCAGGACGAATCTGTGCCACTGCCTATCACTCTAATACACTGAGCCGTATAATAAGCTCTAAATGAGAGATCTTCTGAAAGCCGCTGCTAAAAAGCCAAATCACATATTGGGAGGCCAGTGGACCATCTGGTGAGCGACTGTTACCTTGGACAGCTCTCGCCATACCTGAACATCATCATCAGCATTCCCCCGGTTGCTCTAAATCAAAATAAATCCACTCCAAAAACAGAAAAATTAGGACGCTCAAGAAGAGGCAATGCTTGTCAGAATATCAAAGAACACAGATAAATATAAACCTCAAAGCAAACAATAGATGTAACTGAATAACGTTTGTGTGTTAAATAAGGAATATCTCATCAACTCAGCAGCAATACTATTTACTACCTCTGACATCCCCCACTGTAAGCAGCCCTTGTCGGCTTTGCTCCAGACCGACTTCACGGCATGAAAAACAGACAACGCTAGCGTGTCCTACTTATTTTGCCCTGCCTTACCCCGTGTGTGTAATAAGTAGTGATGGCATGTCCTCTTAAGGGAATGTAACTCTGAATGTGAGGAGGCTCTGCAGAGGAAGGGTCAGTGTGAGGAGGGAGATGAGGACACTGGCCCTCATCAGAGAGGCTAAGAATCCTGCTCCCGAATCAGATTTAGAGTGATGATTAGAGGTTGGTGATATGACACATGCTCGCTATTTTTTGTTACGTGTATAATTCTCCAGATTAGTCCAAAAGCATATTCAAAATGACAAAAATTATCCATACCACATGCTGTCAATTAGTGACACAAGGGCAACAACTTAATTTAGTATTTAGGATCCTCAGACAGGATACACTACACATTAAAGTTGCACTATGTAAAGGCTGAAGGAGGAAATAACACAGGCCTCTTCTTAAAAATGAAAAGTTGAATTTACAAGCAATAAAACGCACCAGATTGGTGTGACTTTATGAGACTTTATGAGTCTTTTCTACTCGTCCTAATGTTACACTATGTTTTCATTTTTACCATTATTCCACACTTGTCATGGCAACAGAGGCTGCTGTGCATCAAACATACAGTCTCACACCACTGTGACCACAATTGACAATTATGGAATGAGAGTAAATATTACAACACACTGTAACAGTAGCACAATTAGAGAAGAATCATAACGTCAGCAAAGTGACTCAGCATTGTCAGTTCCACAGAAATAGTCTTTCACTCTAAAATCTAGCTAAAATTAGCTAACATGAGCCACCTTAAGCGACTAGTCATATCAGACAAAGTAAGGCTTTAGCAGCAAAACCTTTTAGTGTATTTAATTGAGCAACGGTGCGTTTTATTATAAGTTATAAGTTCAACCCTTTGTAAGAGGAACTATATGTTATTTTATCTTTCCAATGTGGCACAGTCTTGCTTTTAAAGGGGTAGTGAAAAGGAACAGTTATTATTATTAAATTTACTTTTAAACTCATACAATATAAAGTCAGTCAGGGCGGAGCTATTTTATGGGTGATCTCAGTAAATGACTTGTGTTAAGTCAATCAAATGGGTCTGGATAGGACAGCCGCTCTCACCACACAGGATTAGGTCTACTGACCCACGCTGCCTGGGCCACTTAAGTAAAGACACCATAACAAGCCTTTGTGTAAAACATGTACGCATCCCATCACCTAGCTACTGTGAAGTATGTTTCTGTTATGGTGTGCGTCTGAGCGACCTATTTTCTAACGAAAGACCCTGAATTATAAGATTTTGATATTGGTAAGGACATGCGTGTTTTAAGGGTTGCATTTAGCAGCTCTGGATGCCATCCACCTCCTGCTGGGACCAAGGCATATCAATTCAGAATGTGGATCTCAGTCAGCAGGTGAATGCAGGTCTAATCAGCCAACCATATGTCCTGCTATCCCCTGGCTGATTAAGGCTTCCTCTCACCCCCTCACTCATTGCTGTATGGTCTGATAAAGCATATCCCTGTGAAAAATGCTAATGACGTGATAATGCAGGTTCCAAGCTGCTGTCCATCCAGATAGAGGCTTCTAGCTCATCTGACCCTCACACTAAAATTCCTGCCCACTTTAGGGAAAAGAAAAGAGGAGTGACTGTCAGCTTGGAGTAAACCCAATCTCTCTTTCTCATTTTATTTTTCCAGAAATATGTTGCCCTTGTCCTCCCACATGGTCCATCTGTGTAGCCGGGTTAGTCACAGGAACTCCATGCAGCTCCCTCAATCCCCCTCGGTCTCTTTGTGGGTCACAGAAGCACCTCTGCTACGCCAGTCGAGAGTAAGAGGAGAATCAGTTACCAGCTCTCGGTCAAATCACATTAAAGACACATTAAAAACAGTAGCCTGGTAATAATACCCCTCAGACACACTCAGACTCAGACACACACACACACACAAACACCCTGTTTTAGAAGTTGTTTCGCATATCACAAACCCATCTCCCCTGCTGTGGAACCAGGTGTTGAATATAGGTCATGACCGTTTACCTTGTTATCATGTGATTTTATAAGGCAGCAAGCGAATGAACTGCAGTGACGCCTTTATGCAGCTAAAGCCCCAATGAAGCCAGCCACCGTGCAGGAAGAGTTCATCCCATTTCAGCAGCTGATGAACATCTGTTCAGCATTAGCGGTTACTGCTTTGTGGTCTGTGGTGCTGTGGATGCAGTGCAGGGCACATCTGATAATGTCGAATCCTTAGGTGCAGCGTGCTTCTGTTCAGAGGTAAAAACAGACAGGAAAAAGAAACGAGATCAAGTTTCCTGTCTGTCTCAGACACAATCCAGAACCAATGATTGAAACCTGTCTCAACATAATGCAGACATTTCATATGTGTGTCACCAGGTTTTTAGCAAAGCAACTGAGCATATTGCTTTAGAGTCAGTGCGCTTTGTGCCTCCTCCTCCTCCTCCTTGTGTGTTCGTTTGTGTGATTCACACATTCCACGGTCTTAAGGAGAGGTCATGATGAGCATATTTCTCCAATCATGTGGCACCTCGTTGTTTACATACCAGACCTGCTCCAGGGAGACAGAGTGACTGACACAATAGGCTTGCCTGCGCTGTTTGTACATCACAGCATGCCTCTAGCACATAGCAATTTTTCAACAAGTTCCCAAAAAGACAGAGGCTGATCTTCTGGATGTGCAGTATGGTGTGTGGAGCCAACTGGTGCCACCATGGCAAACTGAATATCCTGGGGGTTTTGGACAACATTGTGATGGGAATTTTCACCATTTTATAGACCATATGATGAATTTATTGATCAAAACAGTAATCTAAGGATTACTCAAGAATGACAATAGCAGTTATTTGCAGCACCAGAGCCAACATAACATATAGCTGGTGTGTGTCAAAGCTGTAATTTAACTCAGGAAGCTGGATGAAGGACATCTTTACATGATTTTTTCTGAGTATCTTTATGGTCTGTAAATCCAATAGAAGCCAGTTTCCCTTAATCAAATAAGCAACTTAGGAAACCAGCCTCTTTCCCACATAATGAAACGGTGTAGGTGGAGATAGGCGACCTTTCCCCTGGAGTCTGACCCCTGACCTGCTTCTCTGTGATCAGCTAATTGGGAGACAGCGAGCTAGAGTAGCCAAAAAGCTCTCTGGTGG
>JAVQJF010028770.1:0-21493 GCA_036023855.1 Gadopsis marmoratus | reverse complement strand
TTTATATATTTGAAGCATGCGTAACTGACTTTATCATGGGTGGCTGATCACTCATGCCAACACTTACCACAGTTAGCAGCTTACTGTTTACAGGGTTAAACCACCATCTGCATTGCTTTTTGCAGTCATTCGTTTCTTTTTTTTAACATAGCAAGACTCACCACTGTGAAAACAAACATTCGCACAAGCGAACACATACAGCAGCGTGTTCCCCCACCTCACTTTCTGTA
The DNA here is from genome assembly GCA_036023855.1 of Gadopsis marmoratus. NCBI lineage: Eukaryota > Metazoa > Chordata > Actinopteri > Centrarchiformes > Percichthyidae > Gadopsis > Gadopsis marmoratus. Next base: position 21,263 of record JAVQJF010028770.1, on the reverse strand, counting down.
CTTTCATCTGTGGTCTCTTCTGTACATTTTGTTGATGATGCAAAAGTGAATTAGGAATTTTCTTGAGATGTTAAGGGACGACAGAACGGTGTGATAGAGGTCGGAACAATTCTTTTTTCATTCTTCCCTCAGCTACCGAAGGTCACTTAAGCAGTGGGTCCCTTTATGGGAAGTCTCTGACAAAGCTGCCTGTCCTGCCTTTGACTCGCTCTTCAGTTTATTCATGTGGGAAAAGAAAGCATCTAACACCATATATCAAATGTGTCTGACTATGTTGCATCAGTGCTGTTCTTCCTCAGATACCGTGTGGGCTTGTAAACCAGAACAACTGGCTACTTTGCATAATTATATGCTTATTTTTTACTTTGACTTTGCAACAGCTTCTGTGTTGGCTATATAAAATTAGATACTCTGAACGACTGCTACAGTTAAAATTCACATTAAATTTGCATGCTAACGCTAACCCTATCAACAAGGACAGTGTCACACTATTACACTCCATGATGCCATTTAAATGGAAACTGTAATTGGGTCTTAACATTGGACTCCAGCCACTGTGACACAAAATCCTTGAGAAAAACTCTGGATACTGAATCACCTGGAGGCCAGTAAGCAAATAAGACAAGTTAATATTGTCTACAGTATGTTGTTGTTTACTTTGTTATGTATCACCCAGTGAATTTTGTGCAGTTTGTTTATGTTATGTTTGTGGTCACACTTTCACTTCCTCTTTATGGTTTTCGACTCTTATCAGCTGATAATGAGCTTGTTTGACTGTGCTACACCAGAAGAGAGCTAAACTGTGGGGTGATTGTTGTAATCCATGGTGTAGCTTTAATAACCACACTCTCACAGAAACACTCAAAAGAAGGCAAAATAAACTTTACGCTGTGATAAAAGGGGAGCAATCCTGTGCCCTATATAAGGATACAAATATTTGAATAAGAAATTCATACAATGATAAGCATCTTCATAAATAGTGCATAGTCAATCCACACTGAACTGAACACTGTTGGTATCTATGTCAACATATGGCTAGATGAAAAGTCAGCAGGATTCCTCCTCTAGGCACCATGGGATGTCTGTACCAAATTACATGACAATCCATGTTGCTGAGATATTGTAGTTTGGACCAAAGTGGTGGACTGACAGACCAGCGCGACAACACCAGTCTGCTTCAACACATAATACATTTCATTTCACTTTTAAATATTAGACCTTGGAATAGACAAACTACCAAATGTTGCAAAAAGTGCATTTTCACACTTCATACATAGTTTGGAGACTGGAACTGCGGAGCGGGGAGTCTGCATGGCGCTACAGTCTTGTGATAAGCAATTGTGTTTTCTGATAAGCAACCATAAATGTAATTGATGATAAGTAATGCTCGTCTCATGTCAGCTAACAGTTTATGGTTATAGAGAGGGATACAAAAGCGTCTCAGGCATCTGAATCAGCCACCGACTGCTCTGAATGGCTGTGGTCTCCAAAAACGCACGCCTGTCATGCAACTGTGACACTTTGCGTGCTGATAGGTGCAGCTAATTGTATTTTAGGGTTAAGTGCAAATTCTCCACATTTAAATATAAAGTACTTTATTCCACATAACAATCTGTTTTTATTGAGACCTCTGCAGGCAATAGACACACACTACAATGCCGACTATAAACATTAACGATGAAACTTGACTTACTTAACGTTACGTCACCTTTGGAAGCACAGGCAATTGATGGCTTCTCATTTCATGGTCTCCAGTGTATCCAGCTGTGGCCTATCGTCTTTATTTCAGCCGCTATGTCCATCCTCCGTTGTATTTTTGGAAGAAAGTACCTCTTTGACTCTTTCCTTGTGGGGAAGACACACAAAAATGACAGATATTGTGATAAAGAGACAAAACGTCATTTTAGGTTTAACAGCTCTTTTGAAAGGAATGCAGGGTATATTAAAATGAGCTATTATACTGCGACTGAGGTGTCTAGGCATTTTAATCTTATTCGGATCATTCGTGGCTTCAAGTAAAATTAGCAAGTGTGACATATCAAGATATTTCAGCTACTTGAAAATCTTTCTGCTGTTTCAGATGTAAAAAGCAAAAACATGTTTTTTTTCAGACCCTCTGAATCAAATCAAAAGGTTTTTTTTAGACTCCCTATTTGTCATACAGGAAGAATTGGCCTTAAATTTGGTTCAGACATTCATGTCCGCCTCAGGATGAACTGTAATAACTTTGATCCCTTGACTTTTTCATCTAACGCCATCATTCAAACGTTCAGCCTCAGGTGTACGTTGTGTTTTCTACTCACTCTCATCATTACCTGTGTTTTATTTTTTTGTCCCCTGACAGGTGGATGTGTTGAGCAGCACATGGCCTGTATTGTGCTGACAGACATGGACCCACCCACTTCTGGTCCTGCAGCACATCACAATGGCCTGCTCCCTCACCTCGACCCAGCCACTGGACTGCACCCCAAGCAAAACATGGAGGCCACCTGCCTCACCGTCCACCTATACTACCTTGGGAAGGACGGAGAAGGGTGTAAGGCCAGCTGTTCAGAAAGTGCGCTCACATTTCCACCTGGGGAGTACGTAGCAGAGGAACTGTGCATCAGTGCAGCCAAAGCATGCGGTGAGTCACAAGAGGATTTCAGCGCTCATGTCTGTCCACACGCACAAAATGTATTTTAGTTTATTCATGTGAAGCTTATTTGCTGAGCAATTTTCTAACGTCAGATTTACATGGGCTTTACATGATGCTAAATCCTTCCAATGAATCGGTGTCATCAGCCAAGAAGGCGCCTGTCCCTACGGTGCCCTCTGAAGATGATTCTGAAAGACTGTCGATATGTTTGACGTAATCGATTGTGGACATTTACATTTTTATGCAGGAAAAAGCATTCACAATTGTGTGTGCATTTTCTTATATTTTGTACATTTGTGTCTTTCTAAGGTCAAATTCAGCCATCTTTAGTTCTTTAAGAGAATTTGGAAACAGAAGTAGTGTTCAGCCTGGCTTCCCATCATCTCTTTCTAGCAAATTCATATCAGGAAGTTGTCTACTGTTGTGTTTGTTTCCTCTTTGCCTTAGCTCTATCTGCCTTTGCCACATTCTTGCTTCATTCCCCCTTGAGCCGATATGAAACAACCTATCTCTCTGGCTCCATCTCCTTTTTATCTTCTGCTTTTTCTGTATCCCCTTGGGTTTCTTGTTTTTAATTTTCTTTGGTTCTCTTGTTTGTTTGTTTTTCAGACTTTATTTCTACCTTCCCTACATCTGTCATCCATTCTGCTTTAAAATAATCACGTGAGGGATTTCTATGGGCTTTGTCTACGTGGTTAACCTTTACACTTCAATTTCTATGTGGTTGTGTATTAGAATACAATAGTTAGCAGGGCAAGGCTAACGCGAGAGGATAGGTCTGGATGTCACATCGCCGCCAGAATGAAGTTAAAGATGTTAACCTCACCAGCACTCAGACTGGATATGATATGAAAAAGAGGGCAACGGTGGCCAAACTATTAAATAGGTCGTTGATATTAACATATTGTTAGGTGTTCTGTTATTTTCTCCAACCTCTGTATAAAATGTTAAATTAATTTGAGCTCTTATGGTGTGAAAATATATTTGCACTGCAGTGCATTGGTTACTTTGTTTGATAAATGAAAAAATACACGGCAGGTACTAGGACTTGCATATACACTTACTACTTTAACTTCACTTCCCCTTTTGTGGTTGTGCATACTTCCTCTTAAACATCCTCATGCTATTGTTTCACTCTTGTGAGTGCTTCCTGCTGTGTGATGACATTTTCTGTTTTCTAATGACTGCGCTTGACCCAACTGATGAAACACCGCTCTACTGCTGGTGTTTTGAAGACAGAATAAGGAGTTGTGGGAACGGTCAGAAATAAAAACACAGACATGTGGGACTGATACTGAGTCCTGAAGCGGGCTATTATTGTCAGCTGAGGCGGTAAACGTCATTCACACTGTGCATCATCATCATTCTTTCATCATAAAAGAGTCTTACACATTTTAAACAAAACTCCTGGAAGAACTCACAGTTAGAAATGTTGACACTGTTGTTTTTGGACACTCTTTGGGCTGAATTGTTGTTTTCATTGTGTCAACATAACCGAGTCCACCACTGGGAAAAGTTAGTTGGTTCTCATCATGTGTCATTGTCAAAGCACAGTTGCTTGCAGTCTACAGTGCTACCACAACACAAGCTACTGTGTGTGTGTGTGTGTGTGTGTGTGTGTGTGTGTGTGAGAATGACTTTGTGTAAATATTGGCCAGTTGATCTGTAGTAGCAGCTAGTCGCTTACTGATTTGTTTTTGTTTTTTTGCTGTTAAAGCTCTAAAAATGTGTTCTTCATTTCAGACTCGAGTATCAGAAATTAATGTGTCATTTGGCTTCCTTCATTTGAATAGTGGCTGATGCTACCCGCTGTACATGCCAGAATAAATGCAAAACATTTGCCGACTGCAGAAGCAAAAGCAGTAAAGGGAGCGTTAGTGACTCTGACATGTTGTTTGCTCTCTTTCCAGGGATTGCGCCAGTGCACTGCAGCTTGTTTGGCTTGATGAGGGAAAGTGACCGGGTATGGTTCCCACCGAATCACATCTTTAAACTGCAACAGCCAGCCAGTGAGAGCCTGCACTTCAGAATCAGGTAGAGACTGTGATTTCATGGGAGGCGGAGACCGATCCGTAGAGCAGACACGACAACAGAAAGTTTAACTTACGTGTGCTCTATTTTAGAGCCAAGGTCTACAAATGTTAACGCAGAACATCAAAGAAACGAAACAGACAAACTTCCTTTTCCTTAACGTGTTTCCTTAATCTTGCTCTGGTCTCCTTTTCTGTCCAGGTACTATTTTCCTGGCTGGTATAACGGGGGCAGTTCATTGTATGCCCATCGCTATGGGATGTCCAAGGGGATGGAGAGCCCTGTGATGGATAATGGTGTCATGTCATACCACTTTTTTCAGGTTAGTCTTTATGTTTCATATCATCATTAAGTCTGTACACTCCCAACAACTTAAACAGTGAGAGATTTGTTGATGAAAAATTGAATAAAAAATACTTTTATTACTTTTAAAATACTTTATTTTCGCATAAATTTTCATGTGATACAAAGATTTTATAATCTGTCTGATTACTGTTAATTTGAAGAAATATTTACTGAATATGAAAAGGTGGATCACCTCAATCTGACACCAAAAACTGGAATCCAAAAAGCTCTCCTGTGCATATTTCTAGTTATTGACTCACACTTTAATTAATGTTTATTCTCATACTCTATATGTAGAATCAAGTGCGCACCTCCCCCATCCAACCCTTTCTCTCACGTTATTCTTCTACTCTTTTCCTTCACAGATCTGATGTCATCCTTTTGATTTGACTTTTTTTGTTTTGCATCTTGTGTTTTGTTTTCCTCCTCCAGTGGCGTAGCGACTTTCTGAATGGCTGGGTTAATATTCCAGTGAGCCATGAGGCCCAGGAGGAGTGTCTGGGCCTGGCGGTGCTGGACATGATGAGGCTCGCCAAAGAGAGCGATCAGTCGCCTGTGGACATCTGCCATGACACCAGGTAGGATAGCGCACACCGGCTTACCTGAATCATGTGAAATGCTCGCTGTTATGCTGTTGTGCATGTGGTACAGGTCATGGATAAATGATGTCAGAGGAGTGTGACAGCCTCCTCAGCACACAGTGAGCATCAAGATAGTTTAATTATCTGTGTTCATGTAGCTGAATGAATTACCTCTGAGTGTTAGATAATGTTTCAATTACAAAGGTGTCTACACTATCTGATCTTTACATATTTATGCACCACGTCCATACTTGAAATATTAATTCCCCTATAATTTCTTTCATACTTAATCCATGATTAATATTTATTTTAGTTTGAAGTTTCCTGATGATTATTGAATGATTCTCCTGAGGTTGGACATAGCACGTACACTGGCTAAACTACCACAAAGCCTACATAGTGTTTGTTCTTTTAACATTGTTTCCTTTTCACTTGCCCCACCCTTCCTGTTATTTATTCGTCATTCACTCCACTTTTTGTTATTCTTAACGCCCATCTTCATCCAACCACCCTTTCCCCCTCCCCGCTTTTAGCTACAAATCCTTCCTGCCGATATGCATGCGAAGCCGCATCCAGGAATATAATATCTTGACTCGGAAGAGGATCCGCTATCGCTTCAGGAAATTCATCCAGCAGTTCAGTGAATGCAAGGCCACGGTGTGTAACCTCAAGCTCAAATACCTGATGAGCCTGGAGGTGCTGCTTCCCTCCCTTCACTCTGAGCGCTTCCAAGTCACCGACCTCTCTGAATGCGAGGTTACCATCGTCGTCATGGGCAACAAGGGCATCCAGTGGACTAAAAGGAAAGAGGAGGAGGGAGCAGAGGAGGTGAGGACCAGGAGATGGGTTCACATTGCCATGGTGATGCATTTGTACACTACTAGTCTGCCACAGTAGATGCTTTTTACCAATGGATGGAGCTCTAGGACTTGGTTAAAACTGCCAATAACAACGAGAGTGCATGTGTTAGCATGCTTCTTCATCTAATACAAATGTAAACCACTATTTTGTACTCTTTTCGTGTCTCCAGGAGCTACAGACATACTGTGACTTCCCAGAGGTGATTGACATAAGCATCAAACAGGCCAATAAGGAAGGCTCTGTGGAGAGTCGCACAGTTACCCTCACCAGACAGGACAACCAGATCCTGGTAAAGTACACACTTGAACTCTTCATGCTCTGCTCCACGTTGCTCTACTGTCACTCTAAAATTAATTATTTCTTTACTTTGTTTTATTATGTTCACTTATCTAATTTTCACTACTGTCTGTAAACCACATTGCCCCTTGGGGACAAACAAGCCTATCAGTAATGTGTTTAAATGACCACATATTTGTTGCTCAAGTGGCTTGTTACAGTGTACTAAGTTGTTGCTCTTAAATGCATAAATATATGGATTGAAGGCTTATTGTTTACATTGATTTAAAGTAAAAAATATGTACTAAATTATTAATTTCTGTCATCTTCTGCATCCCCTCTCTTTACGCTGTATCTCTGTCTGACAAAAAGGAACTGGAGTTTAATTCGCTGTCAGAGGCTCTGTCATTTGTGTCACTGGTTGATGGCTATTACAGACTGGTTGCCGATGCTCATCATTACCTGTGTAAAGAGGTGGCTCCGCCACGACTTCTGGAATGCATTCAGAGCTACTGCCATGGCCCTGTGTCGTGAGTATAACACATATGCACAGATATAGCACGTCAAACATGAACTCGTGCACCCACAACCACAGAATATATATTCACACACACAAAGACGCATTCTGCATCTTTGATCACAGGATTGAGTTTACGATTGATAAGCTACGTCGCTCTGGTAACCACCAAGGCCTGTACATACTTCGCTGCAGCCCCAGAGACTACGACAAATACTTCATGTCCTTTGTGGTAGAGGTAAGCTGTCAGTACTGTCAAGTATTTTATATCTCACATGTGACTTACATATAAACAGGCTCATTCAACACAGTCTTTGCTAATTGATAGACATTACCAACTTGCTTCTTCAACCACAAGCATCACATGCATGCACATGCAGCAGATTACCAGGTTATCTCTTCCATTGGCTCATACTACATGTCACAACAACCAGGGCCTTATAGACTATAATGTAAATAAAGTGTAATGCTTTGGTATAGCAGTTGTTGTTCGAGTAAGTAGGAAGATGAAGTAATCACAGCTGCATGACTACATTACAGCTGTTTCTGAAGGTAAACTCTGTTCACTGGTTTGCTAAAACTCAGGGAGTCATAAAGGTGTGCACACCAGAACCTCTTAAATGTTACCCATATTTCCAACCACTGGAGGGAGCCCTGCGGTTTGATTCTGTTATGTGTTCTGACTGACACTGTCTCAATCTCTTCACATTCAGCACAACTTAACTGTAATCATTTTTCTTGTGATTTTCAGTATGAAACTGTGGTGGACTATAAGCACTGTCTGATCGTGAAGACTGAGGCAGGAGAGTTCATTCTGAGTGGTGCTAAGAGGAGCTTCGGCTCACTCAGGGACCTTCTGCACTGCTACCAAAAGGAGGCACTCCGCACTGATGGATACACATTCCAGCTGACCAGGTGCTGCCCACCCACCCTCAAAGGTCAGTGTTCGCGTACACAGAAACTGACAAGAGCATGTATACTCACACATAATAAATCAGGTAAAATAACACATATACAGTAAAATGCAGACAATCCACTCACTTAAAATATTCTCCAGTACAGATGAGACCTTTCCACTTTATTGGACATATTACTCAAACTTTTTGATAATTGTTACTCCTTTTGGAAATAAAAAAGTAAGAACAGTTTTGCATAAGGCTGCAGAAATAGGCAGCAGCATCCTCTTCATGATACGTGGATGAAATCTTATTTTAACCTGGATCAATTGCAACACTTTCAGTTAATTAATTACAGAATTGATTATATTAATATGTTCATTTGGAATAATAATGCAGAGATTATGCAAGCTGCAGACCCATAAATTGGCCTTCACTTTTCAAGAAATGAAGAATTCCTTACAGGGCTCTTTAACACTGTTATCTTGTCATTTTGTTACCATTAATTCATTTTAAACCTCTTAAATCCCTGCTGCAGCTCATTACCAAGCTGCTGTTTATATCAGATGCCTTGTTTTTGAGTCGGGAACATTTTGGCAATTCCTGTTGCATTTAAAGTAATCACTGACCTTTAGCATATTTAATGACAGGATCCAACATCCGACAGGAAAGACCATGCAGTTATAATTGGTAGCTTCGAACTGTGGGACACAGCGCTCAGCACTAAATTCATTCAGCGCATGGGAGCGCTTAATCTACAACACACTTAACCCTTGGGTTGTCGTTAGGGTCATTCTGACCTCAAATGCCATTGCATTTGCCATTCCAATGACCCTAAGGACAACACAGGGGTTAAGGTGCAGTTTTAGAGCTCCATCTTGCCTTTTTACTTGTTCTCATATCACATTTTCACCCAGAAAGAAACACAGCCAGGCACCATGTCAGCCAAAGTAAAGCCTGATACACTAATTTTTAACTTAGGTGTTGCACTACACCTTTAAATGAGCACAAAGTCTTTACTGCCCCACAGCACAACATGATCATTATATCTCTGTGGGGATTTGATAGAGTTGCTAACGACTACTAATGATTCAATGATTACTTCACCAGGTTGGCAAAACTCTTGTTTCTTCATCTCTAAGGGCCAAAAAAAAACAAAACACATATGTTTTTTATTCATGCTGATATTCATGATTAAGACCTCTAAATTAAGCACTCTAATTTTCCATTTGACAGTGTCTACACATTGAAAAGCAATAAAAATACTATAGTGATATTTCACACGTAGTGTCAAAATGTGAGTTTTGATGGATCCTAATCGCTGCCAAACCTTTGCCTTTCCTCAGATAAATCCAACCTGCTGGTGTGCAGAACCAATCAAGGGGCAGAGATTCCACTGTCTCCCTCGCTCCACAAACACAACATCAGCCAGATGGTCTTCCACAAGATCCGAAAAGAGGACCTTGTCATCGTAAGATAACCCTCTTTGACTCCTCGCTTTAGCTTTTCCTCTCATCTGCAAAAGTCGTACAAACATTCATACAGTAACTAGGCAATTTCCTCAGTCTTAGTAGGTCAAATTAGTGTGAAGAATTAGATGCATTAGATCTTAAACATATATTGAATTGTATAACCTTACAACAGTATCGAAAAGGCCCCTTGTATGCAACTACTTGCCCTGAACAGAAGTACAGAGTGAAATAATTGTAATTGTGAAATAACACTGAATGTAAAGCCAAAATATAGTGATGCAGGCCTTTTGTAGACAAGGTAACAGGTCACAGTCCATCGTAAACATGTCAAAATGAGTGAATGTGCCAGAATTTTCGATCACAAGGGACAATAATGACTCCTGTGGGGTCGGTTAGGTCGCTACAGTTAACAAAAGACTTCCTCAATTGATCCACCTGCTGTAGCAGTCCCTGTGAAAACGTGTGACAGTGTGTCTGGTCCATTTCCGTCTCAACATATAGTTGTTTGAACACTAGATGTTTTGTACAACAGGTCTGTCACAGGAAAACCACAGAAGCTGTTCCACTAATCATAGAGCTCTGGGGCTTTTCTGTATTGCAATATTGTCTTCTTACTCATACCTCAGCAGATTCAACGAGTGTTGTTTTTTATCCTCCTGTTCAGCTTTGTTGTGCAGCTTTATTAAGTCTTAAGCAGTCAAAGCCATTCTCATCTTTGGGGGTGTTTTGCATTAACTTGTTGACTTCAGATACGTCTCAAAAGCCTCAGTGGCTCCCTCCTTTGAGTTTTGATACAGCAACTATAAGAAAACTCAGGCGAGTGTTAGACGTATACAGCAAAAAAAAAAGACTTCTTTGCCAAATGATTATTTCTAACAATATGCTACTAGGAGGGTTACACTACCTTTTTGTGTTGAGAGTATTGGTCAGGGAATTGTCTCTTTGAATTGCACTCCACCTCTTAGCCAAAGAAGGCAGGCTTTGAAATGAACCTTTTTTAAATGTGAACATCTACCAGCCACCGACATATAAATGCTCAAATCAATGTTTTGTGTCTGAAATCTACCGGCCACTGACATATTTTACTGGAGCTAATTTCCAGCCCTGAAAGAAGGCTGTCAACGTAACAATGAAACTCTTGATTTAGAATGAGAGTCTGGGCCAAGGAACGTTCACCAAGATCTTCTGTGGTGTGAGGAAGGAGCTGGGAGACTACGGAGCGGTACACCAGATAGACGTCGTTATCAAGATCCTGGACAAGGCTCACCGCAACTATTCAGAGGTTGGCTTGTTGAGTGAATGAGTGAGTGGGTGATTAAATAAACATTTTGTTTTGTCTCTCTCTATAACTCTGAGGGCTTGAGTTAACAGGATCAAATTCAGATTCTCTAAACGTCTTCTCTCTGCTCTCGCTCTCTCCCTCCATAGTCATTCTTTGAAGCAGCCAGTATGATGAGCCAGCTCTCCCACAAGCACTTGCTCCTCAACTACGGCGTGTGCGTCTGTGGCGATGAGAGTGAGTCTGCAACACACTACTGGGACCGAGGTGGTCCCAAAGGAAGGAACCATTGCAGCTTTCCTCACCAGTTTAAGATCTATGTGTGGGATATTGAGACCAAGGCGAAACAGAATGTGTTACATAGAACACAAAGAAAGGCAAGGAGGCCGTTGTCCTCCTGAATGAGAAAGCTTATGCGCTAAAAGCAGTTGTGTTGTCTTCAGTTTCCTTCAGTGACAAACAATCGGTGTCACATCGGTGCTGTGCCCCAAACACACATATTGCACCTATAGCCTAATAGAAGAAATTGAAATCTGAACTTTCCAGTTCAGACTTTATGACCAAAGTTAGATATCTAAAGACACTGAACTGTGGAAAGATAATAGAAGAAAGTCATGAGTATGGAAAGTGTTCTGCCTTAGTCATAGCTATAACTGCTGCCAAGGTGTCAAACCACAGGGACTACAGTAAACCACAAACTGGTGAAATGTGAGTTTTAATAGAAAGAGTTTTTAGAGTGTTTAGAAGATTGTTTTAATATTTACAGTAGTGACTAATAAAATGATCTCCCTCTCATCTCCTTGTCAGACATGATGGTGCAGGAGTACGGGAAATTTGGCTCACTGGACACCTACCTGAAAAAGAATAAAAGCTGTGTTAACATCACCTGGAAGCTAGAAGTAGCCAAGCAGCTGTCCTGGGCTATGCACTACCTGGTAGGACTACTGACATGGTGCAGTCTGCCCCAAACTGATTTTGTGTAGGTCTGAACACATTTAAGTGATTTGTTTCCACCAAGGTTATTTATGTGGCCCCTGTCATATCTGTACACAGGAGGATAAGAACCTCATTCACGGAAATGTTTGTGCCAAGAATGTTCTTTTGATCAGAGAGGAGGATCGGACGACGGGCAGCCTGCCCTTCATCAAACTCAGTGACCCGGGTATCAGCATCACCGTGCTGCCAAAAGAAGGTGAGATACATGGCTGCACGCACTGTCCTGATGTGAGAAGACTTGCTCCTCACACCTGTGTGACGCCATGTGGGAATAATGTTCACCAGCATGGTCTTGCTTTGGTGTTGATTGTGTCAGTGTGCTTTCTTTAGCTACCTCCTCGCTGTCCGTCTCTGCCTTCTGTTCCATTCACTCATCTCCTTCTTTATGTGCTTCTATGTCTCCTCCATGTCCATCCATCAGTTCTGGTGGAGCGTATCCCATGGGTGCCCCCTGAGTGCATTGAAAACCCCCAAAACCTGAGTTTAGCCACAGACAAGTGGGGCTTTGGGACCACCCTTTGGGAGATCTGCAGTGGCGGAGACAAACCTCTCAGCACCCTGGACTGCTCCAAGGTCACAAACACAAAGGATGTATAGAGAGTGTTGACTTACTGAAAGTGATCTGTATTAATTGACATTTTTGGAAATGTTGAATTAAGAGTTAAAACTGAGTTACCACCTGTTGCCTGGCCTCACCGACTCCAGGAAGTCACTACAAATTAAACAAGTGAGATATCACATGTTGATTAGTGAGCTTTAGAGGTTCTGATAGGGGGATTTTTGTTCCTTTTGAACGGAACCAGGCTAGCCGTTTCCCCTTTTTTCTAGTCATTATGCTAAGCTAAGCCAACGGTCCGCTGGCAGTAGCTTCATATTTACTGTACAGACATGAGATTGGTATCAGTATTCTCATCTACCTCCTTGCAACCAAGCACTAGTACTAGTAGCAGTACGATTACCGTTCACCAACTCAGTTTGACAACATGCAGGTTCTGACTTTTGCTCTTTTCCTCTGCAGAAGATCTTGTTCTATGAGGACAGGCACCAGCTGCTGGCTCCTAAATGGACAGAGCTGGCCAATCTGATCAACAGCTGTATGGACTACGAGCCCTCACACCGACCCTCCTTCAGAGCAATTATCAGAGATCTCAACAGCCTCTTCACACCAGGTAGGAAGAAAAAATGAATACAAAGTGCAACCTTCTTTCAGAGTCACCTATAACAGGTCGAGACGATCTCTTCACATCTGATTGATCATGTGGACATACACACTCACTCATCATCTAGGGTTTTATCAAGATTTTGTATGAAATGACTTGTTGTGTTGCAGACTATGAGCTGCTGGTGGAGAGCGATATGGTGCCCAACAGGACAAGAGGTTTTGGCTTCCCGTGGGCCTCCGAGAGCCAGGAGCCTGCCCAGTTTGAGGAGAGGCACCTCATCTTTCTCAAGCAGCTGGGCAAAGTGAGACACACGCAATGTTTTTATTAAGAATTTTCTTCAATCTCCTTCAAAGTATTTAGATAATGTCTTCAAGCGTGCATGTTTTTTTAATAACTTGTTAGCTTGATCTTCCTTCTTGCTACTCTCATAAGCTATTTCTAATACAAATAATTATTCTAAATAATTTGAACTGGAGAAGCTGAATAAAACAGCTAAATCTGTTCAAACTTCCTCAAATGTTTTTTTTTTTCTTGCTTTAGTCCGTGTCAATGTGCTAAATGGATGGAGCTTTATCTGTCAGATAAATTAGGATATACAGTAGCAAACATTCAACCCACATGCAGTTTTCGCTGTTATCACAGATATTTTCATACTTTACAGACAGGGTGACAAAAACAATTTCTGAAAAAATCTTATTTGCCAGTGTTTTCTGTTGATGATGTGTATTGTTTCCTGTAATATCCCATTCTTCTTCTCATGATTAGACATCTTACTGACACCATCCAAGTTAACGGGAACGCACCGACTGATACTTTACGACATTACAAAAGCTCAAAATCTTTATAAGATTTTCTAGAACTCTTAAATCTGTTCTGACCCCACCTTGCAGGGAAACTTTGGTAGCGTGGAGATGTGCAGGTATGACCCCCTGCAGGACAGCACAGGGGAGGTGGTGGCTGTGAAGAAACTACAGCACAGCACAGCTGAGCACATCAGGGACTTTGAGCGGGAGATCGAGATCCTCAAATCCCTCCAGCATGAAAACATTGTCAAATACAAAGGAGTCTGCTATAGTGCAGGTAAAAGCACGTTATTTGATATATATTTGTGCAATAAGAAATGGTCAGAGGAACACAATAATGGTTGTGATTACTTATCTTGACTTCCTCGCCGGACCTACTGACATGTATTGTTAATATATACCGATCAGCCATGACATTGAGACAGCATGGACTACGCAGCCCCATACACGACAAACTGCGATGCTCTGTGTGTTCTGACACCTTTCTATCAGAACCAGCATTCACTTTTTCAGCAACCCCTGCAGACCGGGAACACCCCACAACAGCTGCAGTGTTGGAGATGCTCTGACCCAGTCGTCTAGCCACCACAGTTTGGCCCTTGTGAAATTCGCTCACATCCTTACGTTTGCCCATTTTTCCTGCTTCAACACAAAATGTTCACTTGCTGCCTCATATATCCCCCCCACTGAGGTGCCATTGTAACGAGATAATCAATGTTCTTCACTTCACCTGTCAGTGGTCATAAAAGTCCTGACTGATCAGTGTATCACTGAGTGATCACAATTTGTGATTCCAAACCAATAGTAGATGCAAGAGATAATAAAATATATGTTTCTATATTCCATTTAAGTATCTGTTTTCTTTTTTGGCATATATAGACAAAGCAAATTCTTTTTTTCATTCCAGTGACAGAGCAAACTTTCCTGACCGGCATGTTCAGCCTCACGACTGTTCCTTGTTTTGCCATTACCACCCCGGCAGATATTGTTAAACATAATAATGTCTTTACAGTTTCCCATATTTGTTGCCTAGGGCGTCAGTGACCATGCCCATGAAGCGAATAAATCTAGATCTTCTCAGAGGCCTCCACTCCTCTGCTCACACGTCGTGTATTCTCATGAGTTAAGTATCGCACTTCTTTGTTTCTGCAGGACGAAGGAACCTACACCTGATCATGGAATATCTCCCCTACGGCAGCCTGAGAGATTATCTCAGCAAATACAAGGACCACTTTGATTCCAAGAAACTGCTGCACTATGCATCACAGATTTGCAAGGTAATGTGGCACAGGTGTTGCAGACTTTAAAGAGTTTGTGTAACCCCGCCTTGTCATACATACATACATACATATTGGTGTACTGAATAGTTCTTCCTGGAGCTGCAGTCCAATCTAGCTAGCATGTAAACATTTTCAAACCAAGCCTGGGAACTTTGTCTTTCCCATTTTTCCTGAAACAATCTTTTTTAAAAGTGGACTGCTGGGTCAGATTTGATTCATTCTAGTATCGTGACAGGGAGCCAGATGCTTGTGAGATGCTGGAAATCACAATTGTCTGTGTGATTATGCTCATACTTCAGGGTATGGACTACCTTGCCGTCAAGCGATACATCCACCGAGACCTGGCCACTCGAAACATTCTGGTGGAGAGCGAGATGAGGGTGAAAATCGGTGATTTCGGCCTGACCAAGGTGCTGCCGCAGGACAAGGAGTACTACACCGTCAGAGAGCCCGGGGAAAGCCCCATCTTTTGGTGAGAATGACACACAGCATGTGTTTGTTGGCAGTATCTTCACATTGTTGTGGGTTGATTTTTATGAAGATAAAGAATTGACTCTTTGAGGATGTCTTTGGCTAGCTTTTCTACAGTTGTGGTTAGTATTGTAACCCTTTGTGACTGATCTTTAAACACAGGTGTTAAAGATAACACCTTTAACATTAAAGATAAAATCTGATTTTGTTTTGCTACATCCAGACTAACTGTGCCTTTCTGTCACGCCTTCATATCTGTCTACACATAATGTAGGCCTATTGTTGACCATTATATTTCTATATTTTTATGTATATATGTAATGCCTTGTGGTGTTTTCCAGGTATGCTCCGGAGTCGCTGACAGAGAGTAAGTTCTCTGTGGCATCAGATGTTTGGAGTTTCGGTGTTGTCCTCTACGAACTCTTCACTTACAGTGACAAGAACTGCAGCCCTCCAGCGGTACAGCACTTCTTACCTTTTCTCGCTTTTTGTTTTTTACTTCGACAATTTGACTTTTCTGTCACGTAACCATTTTTTCCTATTTGACCCTTAATTGCTTTGTCACCTGTCTGACTAACTTAATTGAGCTATACAACAATGGCCAGTATACAGTAATTAGTTTGTAGTGGTCTTAAAGAAATCAGTTGATTGAGCACTCAAAAACAGGAAACACAGCAGTTATAATTGTGACGTTTTCCAAAGCTGACTTTTCTTCTGTTCTAGGTGTTTATGGATAAGATGGGAAATGAAAAGCAGGGCCAGATGATTGTCTACCATCTGATAGACCTGCTGAAACAGGGATATAGGCTGCCTGCTCCTGATAATTGTCCAAAGGAGGTCAGTAACTACACTAACTAGAAAAGATTGCAGTTTTTGTTTTAATTAAAAATGTAGTTTTGTCAATTCAAATTCGCTACATGTTTGTAAAGTTAAACAACTACTGTTCATCTGAGTCTACCAGGTTTAAAGTGACAGCCTCACTAGTTTTCTGTGTTGCAAGTTTGGATAGGGAAGTTAATGACTTATCAAGAGCAAATAATATTATTAGTCCTAAACAATATAGGGCACCATGACATACAGTTCTGAAAAAAACTAAGAGACCACTCCAAATTTTCCAAACTTCAGTTTACTCAAACACATACCTAATAAATAGTAAAACCAGAGAATCATTTTGCAGTGGTCTCTTTAATTTTTTCCAGAGATGTATATTTAAATGGCTTATCTAATAAAAAACTAATAGGGAATCATGTTATTGCAGAAATATATTACAAAATGTAAAAAAACACCCATGGCTGGTTCCATGATTGTGAAACTAGCTTAGTTATTGAAGCAGGATGCAATAATTGTACCTGTTTTATTGTTTTTTTTTCTGCGTTAATGTTCTTGTTCTGATGCCTCCTTCAGATTCACAAGATGATGACAGAGTGCTGGAGCAGTGACTTGACACTGCGTCCTAATTTCAAGACATTAATCCACAGAGTGGAGACTGTACGAGAAAGCAAGGATGGACGAACGGCATTGATCCCTGAACCTTTGACCTTTTAGGTGTTCACTGCCTGGAGTCAGTCGCCACAGTTCTTAACAGAACAGTGAATGTCTTTGTGGTGTCTGGGTTTACTGCAGTGATGCAGTCATTAGTCTTAAGTATACTTGTTTTTGTTTTTTTCTTTTGGTTCTCTGCATGTCTGTCAACCTAATTAACATGATTTCGTAGCAGACTACCCACGTCTTTTCTGTGGCCACATGAAGTATACAAATTATCTGATTAATTAGTACACTACATCTGACTCAGTCACCAAACAAAGTATCATTTCAAAATGGGATGAATAGTTTCCTGTGTTATTTCTACATGTTGTGTTTTACAAATTGAATATGACAATAGTCATGGACTGGAGAAAAGATACACTTCTTTAAGACTCCCAAGTATTTCTTTACTTTAAGTAAGTTGTGTTGAATGTTTAAGCCTTAATGTCAATATTGGTACCAAAACAGGCTTTTGCTTGATAGTTTTAAGACTGATAAAGGACGGACCATAAATGCAAACCACCTGCTGTACTTCTGTCACAAGGGCACCTACTATGAATAACGTGTGGTTTCCTGTCCGATTTGTGCGTTCGCATCGGACTTCGTGTGACATTGGACACATCGCGTTTTACAGATATTCATAGCACGTTGAGGATGATTCTTCTGGGTGCGTCTCCTGTTGCTTCATCAGCTCAGAAAAGCACAGTCCTGTTTTGAGAGGCGTTTCCTGACTACACACCTTTCCACATAACCGAGGTCAAATCGCCTGTTATTTGTTTACATCACTTCATGCAATGTGGAAATAATGAAATAAGTGAAAGAGATAGCAATAACCACTCATTAATCTCTGAAAAGTGGGTATCATGTCATATCATGGACTCATACACTATCAATCTAGTGTTTGGAAGAAATCTGGAAGTTATATTGCCTTTGTAATTGCTAACCTGTATATATTTTATAAATACAGTATGAATTTTTCTATGTTATAAGGCTACCATGTCAGGGGCCACATGGTAGAAAAATAAAATTCAATGTGTAAACCGTGGGCATGGTTTTGTAATTCAAAGCTGAATAGCTTCTTTGTTGAAAGGTGCAGATCTTTTTATTTTCTGCACTGGCTTGTTTTGTTGCAAGCCATGGTTCTATTTATCACTTATTTGACTTTTGTTCATGTCATTATATTAAGAGAGCATGTGTTATGTGTATTACATTGTCAACTAGAAATGTATATGGATTTTTAAAATTTTTTTTTATTTATGTACCAAATGTCAAATGACTTAAAGGGGGGGGGTTGTGATTGGAGTTGAGACTGGTGAGAGGAAAGTCAGTCCCTGAGTATAATCAAATTCATAGAACAACATCTTTCAAACTATCAAAAAAAGGCAAGGCCACACAAACACGCACGTAAAAAATGTCAAAGCATAGATGTCCTCTCGCATCACTAACAATGAGTCACTGTAGAGAGCAACGTTTTCTCACTTACAAACACACAAGCATACTAGCGTGTCTGAGCGCCCATACCCCCCCAACCTCTGTGCCGTGTGAACATTTTGTCTGTTGTGAAAGAGAGAATTGCTATAATGCCTACGATGGAAACTTGCTGCCAAACCGGTTATGTGTTCTATTAGTGTGACATGTGCTTTAGAGTGTAAGACCAAATATGATTGTTTTGTTTGTTTTTTTATCTTCCAAAGATTTTCAGAAAATCAGGATATTTGACCAAATTAAACTGGTGCATCTTTTTTGTTTATTAAAATGTTTCACTTTGTTGCAGCGTGAACATCATTAAGCTTGTTTTTGTCATCTGATGGCAACACACAGCTTTAACCTTTGATGCATTTCTGTGTACATAGATGTAAATATTGAAAGATTGATATGTAGTATATTCTGGGTGTGTATATACTTTTATTAAACAAAGCATACTGTAGTACTGTGGACATGACAATTGTACTTTAAGTTTCAGTCAAACAGCTTAGAGGTCTTTCAAAAGTTTTTTTCATGCCAACATTTATCTTTTGTACATAACGCTAAGATTATTTCTACATTTAGAGAACCCTATTGCGGGGTTTGGTACGGGGATTTATGTTTTAGCTGTGTCAGAAAGGGTTAAATGTAAAAAATAATCCCCTCTTGTATGGTAGTGTCCTCAGGGTGTTGACAGAAAGCGTTCAGGCAGGTGTAATGTTGTGAACAGAGGCCAGCAATAAGTTCACAGCAGCCTAAATGACATTAATGTGCGATATTGGCCCGTGCTAGTATGAACGTAAGTTTAGTCAGATAGTCTGCAGGCGAGAACATGGACGCTGCTTATTGCTCCAAATCCACCCATGTAAACAAGCGTCGTAGACAATGATGCTGCACAACTGTTCATATTAACACAGTATTTAAAATTTATTCTCAATGATGCTGAAAGGTGACAGTACATACAGAACATGATCATTTTTAAACAAAAGATCAAACAAGTCAGAATAAAGAAAGTATTAAGGCAGAGCGACATGAAGTTGGGAGTCTTTGTAATTCAGATGGTTATCTCTGTTTTCTATATCGTGTGCAGTAAGATATAAGTGGGCTAACTGCTAACTATAGCCTATTAAACAGCTCTCCTCCATCTCTTCAACTGTACACTGTCCATTATCGCACATCACACCATCACCTATCCCTCCTCCTCCTCCTCCTCCCTGGCTCAGCACAAGCGTCCAATATCATTTTTGGTACAGCCCTGGCTGCAGCACTTCCCGGCCACACCCAGAGAAAAGTTCCTCTTCTTCTTGCTCGGTATGGGCCAGTCAGCTGCAGCTGGGTTCCCGTCTCGCTCGCCTAAAACTGTGGACGGCTGAGACCTGTCCTGCGGGGCTGCGTCACCCAGCGACTGCTGCAGGTCTCCTGCCACCCCATAAAGAGCCAGGAGGTCTGTCAGGGAGTAAGAGGGGGCAATGCGGAGAGGAGAGTGCTTATCTGTGAGCTCTGCGCCAGGTTGCCAGGTGTGCTGGTTGTCCTCCACTGTAATGTCACTGAGGGAACTCCACCCGAATGGATCTGGAGAAAGAATAAGGATACATATTCAGGAGTTGAATATAAAACTTAATTGTATATCATTTGTGAAGGGTACTAAAGCCAAAGAGGCACGTCAGAATATGTTAATAAAAGGTGCTTTTTGGAGGACTAACAACACAGGAATGATGGGAATTACTCCCTAAAAGGTTTTCACATTATGTCCAGTTGCCAGTGGACATGCGCTGACCATAGTGCTGAAATATGAGGCTCTGTCAGTCAGCTGTGGTGGGAGCTGTGGCCTGATTAAAACCCTGTGGCAGCCTAACCCTGATGTGTCGACAACTCACCGTCTAACATGTAGAAATTTACAAAACTATCAATTACATTTCCCCGTCATCTTTAGAACTCACTGAGGAATCAATGCACTACACCTTGGTGACACCACAACATGTTGTTAAAGACATGTTTCAATGGCTAAAACCAGATTTTTACTCAAGTAGATAATACCATTATTTTTAGCTATACACTTGTCTAATTAGTGTGTGAATTAATTAATCAGTGAATGAAAGTGCAGTAACGTTAACTCACCTAAGTCCCCCTCTGTGGACCGTTTCCACCGGGAGCCGCCGCAGGTGAAGATGACTGCTCTGATGAACTCTCTCCCGCACAGTTTCACCCCGTAGTCCCTCGGCATGATCAGCCTGCTCATCATGTCAGCCTTCACACAGCTGCATATGCCACAGGCGCACAGCACAGCCACGGCAAGAGTCAATCTCCAGAGCATTCTGCACTTGTCCTGAAACTAACGGAGAAGGTCGGCTGGTTTTGATCCACCTCTGACCTGATCAGTGTTTCAAATCCTGCTGGTTTTCTTTCTCCCCCCCCCCCCGTTCTGTTGAAGCCTGTCGAGTCGGATGCTGCAGTTGTAAAAGATTCTTCTGTTTGTCCGTCTTGTGTTGCAGAGCAGACTTTGGTTTCCGCTTCTTGTACTCGCTGCAGTCCGAGTCACTAGTTCACTCGTCAACTTATGTGTTCAACCCCAACCCCCCCCCCCCCGCCCCCCCCCCGGCGGGGGGGGGGGCGGGGGGGCGCCCCCCCCGGCCGCCCCGCGGGCTGTTTGAAGCTGTCCGCGGCCG